>CAUYLG010031748.1:0-26266 GCA_963573385.1 Cacajao melanocephalus | reverse complement strand
TTCCTAAGCAATCATTAAAAAAAAAGGATTCAATCTGGAGACAACAGATGCTGGAGATGATATGGAGAAATAGAAACACTTTTACACTGTTGGTGGGAGTGTAAATTAGTTCAACCATTGTGGAAGACAGTGTGGCAATTCCTCAAGGATCTAGAAATAGAAATTCCATTTGACCCAGCAATCCCATTACTGGGTATATACTCAAAGGACTATAAATCGTTCTATTATAAAGACACATGCACACGCATGTTCATTGTGACACTGTTTACAATAGCAAAGACCTGGAACCAACCCAAATGCCCATCAATGATAGACTGGAAAAAGAATATGTGGCACATATGCACCATGGAATACTATGCAGCCATAGAAAATGATGAGTTTGTGTCCTTTGTAGGGAAGTGGATGAACCTGGAAACTATCATTCTCAGCAAACTGACACAAGAACAGAAAATCAAACACTGCATGTTCTCACTCATAGGTGGGTGTTGAACAATGAGAACACGTGGACATAAAGAGGGGAGCATCACACACTGGGGTCTGTTGGGGGGTGCTGGGGATAGTCGGAGGGAGTGTGGAGTGGGATAACGTGGGGAGAAATGTCGGGTATAGGTGATGGGGAGATGGTGGCAGCAAACCACCTTGCCGTGAATGTACCTATGCAACAGTCTTGCATGATCTGCACATGTACCCGAGAATCTAAGGTACAAAAAAAAAAAAAATGAAGCATCTATGACATTTCTTGAACTCCTGTGTTGTGTCCCTATAAGTCTAATTATCTCAGCTCTCAAACGTGTAAGATCTAATGTCTAGTTCTCTTAGGAGAAGCACAGAGTGAGGACTAATTTAGCAGAGGCTCTAAAAGGATTATCAGCAGGCACATGGCTCCAGGAGCCCACCAGCTGAGCATAGCTTCCTTGAATTGTGAAGTCCCTGAGCCCAGCAAAGGGAAGCAGACTGAATGGGGGAATCAGGTTATAGTGTTACTGCCCAGCACTGTGATAGGTCGTCTCGTGCACACAACCCATCTGACAGCTGAGCTAACTCGGGAGATCAGAACACAGAAGAAGAATTATTTTGGCAGTTAAGAACCTCTAGGATTTGGCTGTATCTCCTAGCCTCTTCTCCAACAGGCTGTCACATGCAGTTTTTCACCTTTGTGCTCCTAGTACCTTTTCTTCCTCCTGAAGAGCCTTTCCTTTCCATCATTCACAGTGGAAATGTACAACCCAGCCAAAATGCCACATCCTTCTTAAAGCCTCACAAGACAGTATGCAGCCTGTCTTGAGTCTTTAAGAATGGTGGCTAGATCACACAGACTCTTTTCATCATGGGGCACACAGATTAGAATTTCCTTCTTCTAAAGATTGGAACAGTAGAAGGAAGAGGTTTGAGTGAGAGAGATAAACACAAGTTGAGACCCTGCGATGAATCAAATACTTCTGAGAACTACTGTTTGATCATTCACAAGGCAAATGTGTATGCGGTAGGCATGTTCTAGGCAGTGGAGATAGAATGGCAGGTAGAACACATTCCCTATCCTCAAAGAGATAGAGTCCCTAAGCCACTTAAATCTAGAGATCTTTCTTTTTATGAAGCATGATTTTTTTTTTTTTATTGAGATGGAGTCTTACTCTGCCGCCCAGGCTGGAGTGCAGTGGCACCATCTTGACTCACTGCAACCTCTGTCTCTCGGGTTTGAGCAATCTTCCTGCCTCAGCCTTCCGAATAGCTGGGACTACAGGCACATGCCGGCATGCCCGGCTAATTTCTTTTGTATTTTAGTAGGACGAGGTTTCACCAGGTTGCCCAGGTTGGTCTCGAACTCCTGAGCTCAGGCAATCTGCCTGCTTTGGCCTTCCAAAGTACCAGGATTATAGGCGTGAGCTACTGCGCCTGGCTGAAGCGTAATCTTTAAATCAGATTGTTTGGTAGTCTTTTCTTTTGGAAGATAATGTACACAAATACAAATATATATGGAATAATAACCCAATGTATTTGTTCTACTGTAAAACTCCCTCCTCCAAATAAAAAATTGTGATGATTATTCTACCTCTGTGTTGATATACAGTAATATAAAACAGAAGTGTCATAGAAACACACTGAAATAAAAGAGCTCAGGTGGCATGTGCCTATTTTCCTTTATGACTTCACATGTATTGACTTCTCCAATGTCTCTGTGGACTTTGGTGTGTAACACCCACGTAACACCAAGCAAGTGTCACTGGGACAGGAGGGCAGCACATATGCAAGCTGGGCCACCTGCGTGGGGAGGCCAGCTTAGTTTACCAGCCAGCGTGTGTAGATATGAAGAGGTCCAGACTGAACTCAGCAGTGAGCTCATGCTCAGATAAGCAAGGTCAGGCGCCCCTGGAGGGCACAGACAATTACAAAAAAGGCAGCTCATTGCAGCTCCACAAATAGGTTGCAATTTGCATCTTGCTTTCTTTTGGGCATGGGGCCAATGTTATTCAGGGGAATTATATTGTAATATTATTTCCCAAAAAATCAAAAGGCCTGAGCTTTTTATTAACATGAACCATTTTTAATTTTACAGCCTTCAAAGGGAAGTGAGGTTTTTGTTGTTGTTTTGCTGACTTTTGCAACCATTTTCATGAAGTTGACTTTTGTTTTTTAATTTTATTTTTTTTGAGACAGAGTCTTGCTCTGCCACTCAGACTGGATAGCAGTGGCATGATCGCAGCTCACTGCAACCTCTGCCTACTGGGTTCAAGTGATTTTCCTGTCTTAGCCTCCCAAGTAGCTGGCACTACTGGCATGCATCACCACACCCAGCTAACTTTTGTATTTTTAGTAAAGACAGGGTTTCACCATGTTGGCCAGGCTGGTCTCGAACCCCTGACCTCAAGTTATCCGCCCACCTCAGCCTCCCAGAGTGCTAGGATTACAGGTGTGAGCCACTGCACCTGGCCATGAAGTTGATTTTTCTATGTGTGGTCTTCTGTTGCATATAAGTAAGTAGTTCTTTTATTACTGAGAGTAATGTAACTGCTATTTATTACTCAGTGAATATATTATATATGAAGTACTCTGTAGACCTTCATGTTCCAAGATACTTTTGATGGGGGAAGTTTTTCAGAATGAAGAAAATTTCAGAAATTTTTCAATATGAAGTCGGTGTTTGGATGGGTAGGATAGTTGCAAAGAGTTATACATATTGATGTTGTAATTTCTAATTAGCAAAATGACTTTTAAATAAACAATCTAGTTATGTATCTAAGGACCAATGTCTTTAATTGCCCTGTGATTTACTACAAAGGAAACCCACAGCAGGGTAACAGAGAGCAGTAGAATCTGTCAGTCAAACAAATACTGCTACGCCTCCCCAGCTCTGCTCACTTTGTTAGAGCGCTGAAGGCAGAGTCTTAATGGAGAATTATTTAGGCATGCTGCATTTAGGCACGCTGCAACACATCTATACTCATATGATTTGGTAGAATTCTTTTTTTAATCCTTCATAGCTAATTACAAAGGAGCAAAGCATATACAAAAATATTTAGGTAAAAAGCTTCCTCCTTTGAAGACTTATGTGTGTAAAAGCAGAACCTTGTCAGGATTATTGGTACTCAGATCAAACATTCACTGTGCCTGTTTCTTATGTATGAACACTGTGTACCAGATAAGTGTGATTACCATCTAATTAGGCCAAACTCCACTGGAGGTGAGTAAACACTTTCATCACGGTAGTATTCCTGGTCTCTTCTGTCATGTTTATTATTAAACATTTTATTGTTTTAAATTTGCTGAACTCTTAATCTATTAGGTGATTTTACAATATTACTCTGATGTGGGTGAGTGGGAATTATCATGATTTAATATTCAAGGTGGGGCAATGAACATATTTAAATGACCTTTCAGGAAGTCATGGAGTAAAGATTAAGACCCAGAGAACAGGAGGGACAGTGGTAACTGTGGCCTCTTTACCCTATGTGGTTTTTCAGGGTCCTTCTGACAGCAGCCCTTTGTTCTGCCTTTGATGCTTACCCTGTGTGTTCAACGTGAACTTGGTGGGGCTGGAGGTCACAGTGCCTATCCTCCCCTGACCAGCAGTGGGGCAGATGACTCAGAATAGCCCCTATACATGGCTATAGTCATTGGTTTATAGATGGACACATTGGCTAATTTGAGTCAATCACTGTATTTCCTAAAATTGTTAACTTTCAGTTAACTGTTTTTCTGCTGGAATTGCTACACTGAGAGTATGTGATTGGCAGCCACTGGAGGTCACCTTGGAGAGACTTGGTTTGAAGAATGCAGCCAGGCTAGGTCAAGAGAGATGAGGGCCGGAGAAGCCGAGTGCTGAGGATATTATGTAAGTCCCGGTATCAGTTGTGCTTGAAGCTAGTGTTCATTCTAGATCCTTCAGAAATAAGCAATTGTGTTTTTTTGCAAGAACTAGTTTGAGTTGAGTTTCCATCATCTGAAATCCAAAAAGTCATGATGAATACAGAGAGTAACTTGTATGTTAGGCAACCTCCAAAACAGACTTCTCTTGACTAGAAGGAGTAAGTGTAACCACGACTTACAAATCCCCCCAAAACAGGGTCTATTCTACTAAGGTGGAAGATACAGTTTGAAAGATAGTCAAACTTTACAGTTTGAAAGATAGTCCTATAATTCAACAAAATATATTGATAAATGTTATTAAAGACCTCCAAAAACAATTTTGTACCTCATTTCTTTATGATTTCTCCTTCACTTAAACACTGTATATTTATATAGGATATCCTCTTGGTAGAGATAATTCATTCAGCTTGTTGAGTTATGCATACTTATGAGGTAACCTGGAAAGCAATAAAAGCACACTGGAGTCAGAGAAAAGGAGAACATCTTCCCTTTTACCTTGGAATTGGCCGAGTCTCAGTGACTCCTCTAAGAACATGTTACTACCACCAGGCTTTCCCCCAGAGACCCTACACTCAGCTCTTTCTGACTTAATTCCAAACTTTCCAACCTCACTGGCTGACTCACCACCTCTGTGTTTGGTCAACATTAATACCTTCATCTTCATTTTGCAATTTCTTAGCTTTGATCTCATTTCTATGTCCTCTTACCCCAACCCAAACTGTCCTCTCTCCTTTGGGTTGTACACACCTAAAAACAGCTCTTAAGATAAAACTGGACTGGCCTATATTCTATGATGATTATTTTTTAAATTAGGTTATTGGATTTATTGAGTAATTTTATTTTAACTTTTAAGTTCACGGGTACGTGTGTGGGTTTGTCATACAGGTAAACTTGTGTCCTGGGGGTTTCTTGTATAGATTATTTCATCACCCAGATATGAAGCCTAGTACCCATTAGTTATTTTTCCCGATCCTCTCCCTCCCCCCACCTTCCATCCTCTGTTAAGTCCCATTCTATGTGTTCAAGTGTTCTCATCATTTAGCTCTCACTTATAAGTGAGAATGCTTTCCCTCACACAGACTTCGAGAAATTTCTGTGCCTCCCGAATCCCAACTACCATCTCTAGGATGTGATATTAGAGTCATTAAGGGAGCCTTATTTAATCAGATCACTGAAATATAACATTTCAGTGATTCATTCCTTCATCTTCTTTCTACCATTGATAGAATGCAGATAACTCTGGGAGAAGTGACAAAAGAAATCCTGCCAATAATGTTTTCCTTTGGCGTGTGCTGGGTATTGGGGTTGACTCCACAGTCTTCACTCTACTGTCCCCACTGCGTGTAGCAGCTATGGGGATTGGAGATTGACCCAGCTCCAGGGAGAAAGGGACTCTAGTCTTGGCCAATCATGGTAAACTTTCCTTTATCAGTAATTGGTTCAAGAACTCAGAGTGTGATTTTCTTTTTTTTTTTTAATTAATGCAATTATTTTGTCAACTTAACAGACGTAGAGATTAAATTAAGTGAGGATTTTTTTTTTACCTGCTTGTCTGCATTCTCCACTTTTTGAATGAAACTGGTATTTGGTATGGCTATAATTTTTATCCTATGCCTATCCCATTATTGTTATTTTATGAATGTTGGAGGCAGGTACTTTGTTTTAGTTTAGGAGGCTTGCAAATAGAGAGTAATTTTTCCCAGGAGCTAAACTTAATGGATAACACCAGAACCTCTGTTCTCACCTAACTTAGGTGATTTAGATATTGAGATTTGGGACTTCTGAGCTGGTCAGATTTTGAATTTTGAACTGATGCTGTAATGGCAGGAATGATACCCTTGCAAACCTTGGGATAACTGAATATATTGCATATGTGGGACGAACATGGATTACTGGGAGCCAGACATGAGGCAATGGTAGGTAAAATTCTAAGAATGACTCCCAGTGTCCTTCATGCTTGTATAATCCTCTCCTCTATCAGAGTGTGATATTCTATGACAGCCCAGGGGTAAGTGACATATGCTGATCCAATGAGACTGAAGAGACGGCTTTGATTCAGTGTCTGGGGAAAAGCACGTTCCTGTTCCTCTCGCTTCTCTTCCCAGTCCCTTGCTGCTCCTTGGACATGAACAATGAAGCATAGGCCCCTAATTGATACACATAACAACCCTATAACCACATGAAAAACAACCTTGGAATGAAGCTGACATTATGTTTAGCAGAGCAGAGGTAGAATGGATCTGAGTGTTTAATGACACTGTCCAGTCTCTGGATTGTCCAGCCCATGTCAAGACTTCCAGATAAGCGAGTCATACTTCTCTGCATTGTTTAAAACAATTGAATTAAAATATCGAATGTAATGAATGCAATAAGTTTATTAGTGTTTTTGTCTGGGGTCAGGTTTTAGTACTGGAGAATAAATAGAGGAAAGAAGGAGAGAAAAGGAAAGTATTTCCCAGAGGAGGATTGGATAGAATGGGACATAAGGAAAGGGAGCTAGGAATATCAGAAAATGAACTTTTCATACTTTGAAACATGCCTGAGAGTCAGTACTCAATCCAAGTAGTCTGGAGATAGAATTATTTTTTTACCATTAATCAAGGATAAAGACTCGTTTTTTTGAAATTTTCCTTGAAACCCTCCAAAGTGCACCAGACAGATGCAGAAACTTGTCTTGCATTTTTTCCAGACAAAGATCATGAGGTTGGACCATGAGTCCAGCAAATAATAACAAGGGCTAACATTGACATTCATAAATCACTTTCTACTTTGCAAGGGACTGCTACTACCTGATTTCATTTGAGTCTTAGGACAATTCTCTAGAGTAAACTTTTATGATCTATATTGTACAGAGGAGGTAACGAAGACTCAGGGAGATGAAATGGTTGGCATGGAGCCATGTAGCCTGTAGTATCACATGCAAGACTTGATGCCAGATTCTGACTCGGGGCTTTGCTGCTGCCACCATCTCTTCGCCATTCCACTTGGCCTCCACCCTTCCCTGGCTGGCAGCTGCTTTCTCTGTATTCACAATCAGCTTTCCTAATTGGCATCTCCTTTGGAAGGCTGCCTCAGGGCCCTCCTTATCAGTTTGTGGTGGCTAGATTTCTCTTACCATGAAAAGGGCTTTATTTCTTGGCATCTAATCCCCTTCTTTATCCACTTTCTCTTCTACTAGGGTTCCTGTTGGTTTTGAGGTATGAACACCCTGGGTCAACAACTGGAGTCAATTTCTGCATTTGACTCAAAGGAAACTCAAGTGAATGAATTCCACACAATGGTGAACCTAGTGCATCTTAAGTAATTCCCAGGAAATGCGATGAAAGTATAGAAAAAGTATTAGCAATCCTAAATAATATGAGCTAAGAGTGAATAAACTCTTTGGCTTTTAATAACACCTGTGAGACTACTGATGTCTCACCATAAATATGGAAAAAAGGAAAAAGGGAGAAAAAATGAAAAGGGAAGAAAAAGTAGGCAAAGATGCAGAGATGGAAGAAATAAATATATATGGAAATATTGGGAGTTAAAGAGTATACATATGCAATAGTTTTCTGACCTATAAAGTTTTTCTCCCATCTTTGAGTTAATTTAGGCATGGTTTAGTGAGCACAATTAGTTATTTCACCAAGGCCCTTGAGTATATCTGAATGTATTACATCAGTCATTTGTGTGATGATGACATTGGGTTAACACCTGACAAGATGGCAGATGAAATCAATAACTTACTGACTCACAAACCCAGTTGATTTGACCCCAAAACACCTTTGTTTATTTATTGAATCTCATGTAAGGATATTGATGAGTTATAAAATAACCTTGATCATTTTCTATAAACTGTTTTTTTCTCCTTCCCCTAAGCACTTACAAATTAAAATAAGAAGTAAAAGTTTTGGATTCATAGGTTAAATATCATTTTAATCCTTTGTCCCTGTGTACAATTGCATCTTTTTCGAGAAAAGATCTTCCTCTATCACCAAGGCTGGAGTGCAGTGGCACAACCACATCTTATTGCAGCCGTGACCTTCTGGGCTCAAGGGATCCTCCCACCTCAGCCTCCTGAGTAGCTGAGACCACAGGTGTGTGCCACCATGCCTAGCTAGTTTTTAAACTTTTAAAAAACAGAGCCAGGTTCTCACTATGTTGCCCAGGCTGGTCTCAAACTCCTGGGCTCAAGCAGTCCTCCCACCTTGGCCTCCTAAAGTGCTGGGATTACAGGTGAGAGCCACCACACCCATTCAATTGCATTTTTGATTGTCAAAAGCCCCCCTCTTCCTGCTTTAGTGAATATGCAATTGTTTTATATTCTGTCCTATAAATATGATAGTTTAGCTAAGGTGACACTTGGAGGAGGATTAGAACATGTCAACCAGGGACCATTAGGTCAAGAGAACTTTCAATCATATTTGCTCTAGCTCTCTCTGGCCTTTCTCTGTTGCTTGTGATGTCTTCAAATCCCCTGACATGAGAGAAATGCGGGTGTTCAAGGGTCTATACCCAAGAAAAACGATAGGGTGAGTATCATACACATGTAAACCCTGTCTTTTAGAATCAGGTGGTAGTTGATTTGTTTAAAGCATTACTGAATAAGTGGGACTCTGAGAGGGAATGTTTGACTGATCCTTATCTCTTAGGATGAAGAGAATCCTTGCAATCAAGGAACGTTAAAATAAACCATGTAATGGTGGGCTCATCTCATTAGTTTCATTAGTAGAACTGTAAGATTTATTGAGAAAAATTAGCAGCTGGGTTTGGCACAAATTGCAATTGTTCATAGGCAGAAGGCAACATAAGGATTTCAAACATACCAGAAAGAGTTATGGTGTAGGCAAGTGTGGAAAAACGTCTTCACAATCTAACCATATAGCACTCAGTTGTCATACTGTGTATTTATGTAGTAAAAAAGGTTCAAATGAACAGACACCATGGCATGCACATCTAAAGTGTTGTTTCTCCAGACTGATCCAGAGGAGCTTGTTAACTGGAACAAAGTCATAAATTGTGCAATCATTTAGAATTTGCATTCGTGTAAGGAAAGATTTTTAATGTTCTAGCTTGCTTTTACTTTTCTTGGACTTTAATCATTCCTACCTCGTTGCCTTGGTGTGCATTCATGTGGCATAGCTCAATGGTGCAGGTTCCTCTTCCTTCCCCACCCCACCCGCTTGTTAATATTCTGGCCAATCCAAAGTGAAGCTTAGATGAGGGCCAGATAATATTAGCAAGTCAGAATTAGGACACAGGACATGAACAAGTCGTGCTGCTGCCTCATGCTATTTGCAGCTTTTCTCTCTTAAGGTTTCTGATCTGTGGGTGTTTGGCAATGCTAAGAGATAAAGGGAGGTCATCATTCCAGTTCCTGTTTCAAAGAGAAAAACAGGAACAATAGCCACATCAATAGTCACCGAAATAGTTACTTAGCACATGATATAAATGCGTTTACATCCATTATCTCATTTAATCCTTTCAGCAACCCAGGGAGGAAGGTAATATTATTGCATTTGACAGATGAGAAAAAAGAGATGCAGAAAAAGTTAGGTAATGAGCTCAAAGCTGCACAGCTGGTGAATGGAAGCATTAGACTTTAAACCCAGATTTGTCTCTCACTAAAGCCTGTGCTTTTGTTACCGTCGTTTAAAAACGTTTTTAAAAGCAAAGTTTTGAGAAGGTAGGGATGAGATGGAGGCCACTGGTTGGTTACATGGTCTTTCTACATTTGTCACACTCTCTCTCTGTTGCACTTCCCCCCTGGTTTTCTATCTACCACATCCAGGCAGAAAACAGCAAGATGAATCAAGACACTAGTTGTCACTGATTTTGAAGTAAAAGAAATTAGTCTACTAAAGTAAACTTAAGAAGACAATTTTGCCATGTTCCTACATTCTCTGCTCAGATGCTTATCTCTTTCTATTGAGCAAATATCAAGAGGATCATTTAGATGGGATTTCCTCTGAAATGTAACTAAAATAAATCTCATTTCTGAATTTGGGGTATAAAAGACTCATTATCATTTATTTGCATCAATTTTGCTCTGACAGTCTGAGTCAGTGGTTCTTAAACCTTAGTGTGAGTAAGATTCATCCAAGGATGAATTCATTGGTGTTTGTTAGTTTTAAGTAACAGAAACCTGTTCTAGATGTAAGTGGCCAGGATTTGGGCAGCTCAGGGGTTCTGGGTAGAAGAAACTAATTTTATTTTCCTTCTATATTCAACTTGGTGATTGCATCAAATCACAAGATTTTAGATAACTATCTACAGTTGTCAGAATTCTAAGATGTGCCTCAACATTTCTACCCCCTGTGGAACCCCCTTTCCCTGACTGTGTGTGGGAATATGAATGTGATGGGGCATCACCTCTGTGATTTGATTACTAATCAGTTGACTGAGTTCATCAAAAGAGCGATTATCCTGGGTTTGCCTGGTCGGATCAGCTGAACTCTGAAAAGAGGAACTGGACCCTTGCTGGAGTGAATGACTTTATGAGAAAGAGATTCTCTTGCTGGCCTTAAAGAAGAAAATTGTCATGTTGTAGATAAGACCAAAAGGCAGGGAACTATGGGTAGCTCCTGGGAGCTGAGAGAGACCCCTGGCCAACAGCCAGCAAGAAAATGGGGATCTCAGCCTTACAGTCACAAGGAACTCAACTTGGCCATCAGCCAGTGAGCTTGGAAGAGGACTAAAGTCTCACTGTAGCCCCAGCTGGCACCTTGATTTTAGCCTGTGGGAGCCTGAGCAGAGAACCCAGCCACGCTGTGTCCAGGCTTCTGACCCACAGAACTGTGAAACAATGGATATTATTTTAAGAAGCTCAGTTTGTGTTATTTTGTTATGCAGTAGTAAAAATTAACATACTATCTGCGTGTTGATAACTCCAGAATTTATATTTCCAGTTCAGACCTCTCTCCTGCACTTCAGCCTGATAGCCAACTGCCTATTTGATATCTCTGCTTGGATGTCAAATGCATGTTGCAAACTTAACATGTCCCAAACTAGACTCTCTACCTTCCCTTTCTTCTAATGGACTCTTCCTACAGTCCTTTTATCTGAAAAATGACAAATCTATCCTTACAGTTGCGTAACTCAAAAACGTTGAGTTGCGTTTCACGTTCAATCCATCAGCAAATCCCTTGACTCTAGTTTTAAAATATTTCCAGAATTTCCCAGTTGTCACTAACTCTTCCACTATGTCTCTGCTCCATGCCACCACGGTGTTTCTCATGGAATAACGCCATAGCTTCTAACTGGTCTCCCAGATTCCATGTTGGCTCTTTTACCATTTATTTTCAACACACTAGCCAGATTGATGCTAAACGAAAGCCAGACTAAGTCACTCATGTGCTTAGAGCCTTCAATACTTCCCTGGTTCTAAGAAAAATTATCAGTCCCCATTCCCCATCCATCCCTTTGCCATGTGGCTTTGCAGTGCCTCCCACTAGAGGTGAAGTCTGCTGCCCCACTCCTTGACTTTGACTTGGCCATGTCCTTGCTTTGAGCAAGAGGACAGGAGTGGGGAGAGGTGATCCAAAATGACAGGGTCCGGCTAGAGAATTTAGTCCTTATGACTTGTCACGTGTTTCCAGTTACCTTCTGCACACTGCTATCCCTGTGAGAACATGCCCTGGTGAGCTCAGTTGTCCAAAGAAGATGATAGACATATGGAACAGGCATGGACCTAACTTGTCACTTAAAACAGCCCAGTTGAGCTCAGCCTGGATTTGGCTGGCTCTAAGCTGATCTTAGGAATGAAAGCAAAAGCAATGCTGGTAGTTGTATGCTGCAGAGAGCCTGTGATGATTGTTTCAAAGCAATAGTTGATTGAGACAGGCTCAGAGATGAAGCCAGTGTGCTTCCAGTGGCCTATGAGGCCTGGCATACTCTGTCCCATAATCACCCTAAGCGCTTCCTTTCAGCTCTCTTTCTTCCTGCATTTATTCGGTCTCTTTACTTTTCCTCGATCTTGCTGGTCCCACTCTGCTCAGGCTTTTGCGTTTTTTTCCCCTCTGCCTGTAGCCATCTTTCCCTGAAAGCCTCATGGCTTGCTCTCTCAGCGCCTTCTCAATCAGAACTGTTTGTGATCACAACCTCAAGAACTGTTTGCAATCATATTTTCCCTCCCTGTCCCCCTACTTTGCTCCACCTTTTTCCTACTGCTTTTAAAACATTATTACATATTTTATTTGTGTTACGTTTTATTGTTTGCCTCCCTCACCCTTCCCACCAAATGTCAACTTCACAAAGGTAGGGGCTTTTTACAGATTTGTTCACTTCAAAATCTCTACATCCTGGCATGGTGTTCTAGAGTATTTATTGAATAAATGGAGGCATAAATGAATAATTTCTTATAGCTTTTCCAAGGCACTACTTTGTTTTGCCCCTCTCATTCTGTAACACTGCCCAAAAATCAATGTCCCAGGGAAGATTGGGCCTGATGTGGATCTCAGCTCCACCCCTTGGCCAGAGTAGTACAGGACACCTTTAATGAGAGTCTCAACAGTGGGGAGGGGGTAATTCCCACAAAGGAGTTGGTAATACCTCAACTAAACAATGGGGAATGGCTCACAGGTAGCCGAGGAGCAAGGCGTGATCCATTACCTGGGGCTGGAATCTAACTGCCCATCCTTATACCACATTCTAGAGCCCCACCAAAGAGTGTCTATAGCTCACATTTTGAGAAACATTATATGCAGTCAAACACCTTAGGAAAGTCCTTTGAGAATCTCAAAGAAGGTTAAGGAAACTTGAGACTGTCTCCTGCGTGTATAAGGGGAAGAGGAAATACCATCAGAAGCCCTTGAAGAAGTTAACCCTGTGGGCTTGTGCTAGGGAACCACACAGAATGGGAAGTAGTTCCAGTGCTTTCCGAGAGTTTGCAGCCTTTCCTAATTGCTCTCATTTGGAGTCCCTGATTGAGCCCTTCACCATCACTCTGACCTTTTCTCCATCAAAGCCACTATCCTAGGCCTCAGAGATCCAGTATGGTCTCTGCTTCTATTTCCTGGCTAGCAGATAAGAAGTGAAGGGTAACTTTCATCTGCTCTTAGGGTTGCAGCTTGACAGACACATTCTTGCTATCCTGGGTTGGAATCCCAGGAGCATTTTCCCATTGTCCATCGTATGTGGGTCACTGTGATTACAGGGCTCTTTGCTATATTTTGCCTATAACAAATATCTGTAGGTTGGCCCTGGACCTGACTGCACCATGTGAAGATGGGAAAGAGCACTCTGAGCACCAGTCACCAAGTAGCTGACTTGTTTTTAGAACACAGATTGTTTGTGAGTTGCAAATTGTGCTTCTTTTTTATTTTTATTTTTATTTTTTTAGAGACAGAGTCTCATTCTGTTGCCTCGGCTGAAGTGCAGTGGTGTGGTGCAATCACAGCCCACTGCAGCCTTGAACTCCAGAGCTCCAGGGATGCTCTTGCCTCACCTTCCTGGGTAGCGGGGACTACAGGTGTGCACCACCACACCCAGGTAATTTTTATAACTTCTTTTGTACAGACAGAGGTTTCTCTATCTTACCCAGGCTGGTCTCGAACTCCTGGGCTCAAGTAGTCTTTTTGCCTCTGCCTCCCAAAGTGCTGGGAATACAAACCTGAGCCACTATACCCAACCAGAAACTGCACTTTTAGAAAAGGAAATTTACAGTCTTTCTAGGTAAAGTGACTCAGTGTTTAATAGCTGGCAGAAGTTGATTTCCTTCATCACCAATTTCTCTGCTATTTGGTGTAAACGTCAACATATGTCCATCATGAAGCTGGAATATGATCTTTCATTCGTACAATAAGAAACACTAGTCTCTTATGTTCCAGAAACGTGTTACCCCCTTGCCTTTACCATAGCTTGCTCACACAATTCTCCATCTTCAACATTTCCTGTTCAATGGAAATAAGTATACTTCTCATCTGGATAGCTCATTAAAAATCAATTAAAGAGGTGAAGTTCTGTGAATAATTGTGAGGCCTTTAGAGATAGTTGTTATTTAAATCCATTCATTTATTCTGCATTTTGGTAATGTGTTTATTAACTTGTTGGATTCCTGTGACTTCACCTTTTATCATTGGTTTAGGGAATTTAAAGTGGTATCTATCATTTTAACAACATAGGTATTTCTAAGTTCTGGAAATTAGATCTGAAGGGTTAGAGCCTTGGATAATGAAAATGATAATAGTAGCAGTAATAATGACAGTAATAATGATAATCATAATAATCCTAGCAGCAAACATTTTTGAGGCTTTATTATGTGTTATGGAGGCTGCTAGGCACATATATTACATCGTTTAACCTTTCAGATCTCTGATTTGTCTCATGTCGGTCAAATGGATGTATACTCAGGGAGTGCTGGTCTTGAATTCAGATGAATATGGGTCTGAATCCCATCTGTGGCACCTAATTGGCTGTGTGATGGGATGCCAGTTACTTAACCTCCCTATAAAATGCGGATAGCAATCCCTACCTTAGGGAATCTTTGTAAAACTAAAGTTAAACACAATGATATATGTAAAAGACTAGGTATGGAATCAAATACTCATTTCTTAATAGACAGTGGCTCTTACTAATAATAAATTTACCACATGTTACACATATCAAAGCTCCTAATATGTACAGATAAACAAACAGGGGTTGAATGAGTAAAAAGAAAGTCTACCACCCAAAGCTCAAGGAGCCAGCACACACATTTTGATCTTGATTGATAATTACAATTTGCTAACCATTAATAAATGGGATTAGGAGAGCTTACAAACGCTCTGCCTTTAACTACATCCCAAATGTAAGATGGGCTGACCATCAATTATTACTTCTAAGCACTTTATTACTTTCTCACTGAGGTTTTAGTCTTTGGGTTGTGCAAGCACCACCAATAAAAATCAGAGTTTGTGGGAGGTGGGAGTTGGGAGGTAGGAAAGACACTCTTTAAATAATCCTTTGCCCAAGATAATTATAAACACTGAAGAATAATACAGGCAAATTAACATCATAATCTATGGGAGTGGAAGACATGGTGATGATTTTCCCACAAGAAATACATCTATTTTGGAATTCTCAGTGGTTTACAACTTTCTCTACCATGGGAGTCAACACAGTTTTCATTTACTGAGTCACTGTCACTGGAGTCTTTGCCTCTGAATTTTAAACCAAAAAAAAAAAAAAAAAGAGAGAGAGAGAAAATAAAGAATGGTAGAAGAGATGCAAAGCATGGAAAAAAGAAAATGAGGGAGAAAAAGGAAATGAGAGAGAAGGAAGAAAAGGAGAGGAGGAGAAAGGAGAGCAAAGGAAAAAGAAAAATCAGTGTGCTGCTATAGAGACTGAAAGAATAATATTTCACTTTGTTCTAATTAAGTAAAATAAAAATTGAAAACATTTTGATTTAAAGCATCATTGAAAATAGTTCAAACTTTGAGTGTTTTTCAACCAGTGAGCCTCTTGTTGACCTAATTGCAAGTGTTTATTGACTATTTACTGTGTATCTAACTTTGTGCCGGTTGTTGTGTGGTAGATTGGGCTTATCAGTGGGTCCATGTCTGTCCCCTCAATGTTGGAGATGGTAAAAAATTAGAAAATCAGACACCCTATCATCAAGAAGCAAAATCAATAGAAAGGCAGTTTATTTTAGTTATGTAAGTTCTAGGAAGAATAAAAACGAGTGGCCCAGTCAGATACCTTTGGGAAATTCTGCATACGACTTCTTCTAGGAGGATCACAGCATATATCAGCATATTAAAGTTCCTCTTTCAGTAGAGCTTCCTGGGTCCTCTCAAAAGCAGAGACTTTCAAACATTGTGTGTGTGAAATTATTAAGGAAGTGTGAATGCAGAGGGCAGGGCAAGAAGCAAAGGAGAGTGAGAAAGGGAAGGAGAAAAAGCCAACACAAGAATGTGTCGCTGAGTGGGCCACCATGAAGGATAGCTGGTGCTCAACGCTGTGGGGCTTTCTGCTAAATAAAAATAAAACCTGGAAAAGCAGGGCAAAAAGTTCAGCAAGAGGGACTGGAATCTTGGGAACTATCTTTTGAGCCTCTGACTACAGCCCTATGAACTATATCTTGGAATTATCCACGTAGGAGGCAAAAGGGGGAGCATACACCCACTGGCTCCTGAACCACCTTGGTCAAGGGTGGTTCCCACGTGCATTGTCACTCCCTGTACCTCTGGGTTGCCCCTCCATGGTGGCTGGGCAGTTCCCAGGGAAGAACTGGGCTGCAGGGTCAGAGAAGCCCAAGGCAGGAAGAGAGAGGCTCTAGGCATTGGGCCAAAGTGAGGCATTGCCAGCTGGCACCTGAGAAAGCCTGGTCAAAGCCTGGCAGAACTGGACTCTGAAAGAAGTGGCTGGAGGAAGAGGTGGGCCCAAGAGGATGTGCAAGTTATACACAAGAGTAGGCCAATCCAGACACCTGTTTAAGCTTTAACATTTCTAATCTGCCATCCCAGTCGACTTGTTATTCTGCTATGTTTGATAAACATAAGAATGCTTTCTTTGAAATAATAGGTGCAGGAATTGGTCCAACATCAAACACGGCCCGTCCAGGGGATCAGATAATGCTTCTCACATCTTTTATTATTTTTTAAAATGTCTGATTTGCTGTGTTTTGTTTTCTTTTTCTTTTTTTTTTTTTGAAAGAAAGAAAGAAAGAAGAAGAGAAAGAGGGAGAGAGAACAGTTGCCCAGGCTGGAATACAATCTAAAAATAGATATTAAAGACCTCTTTTTTGCCAATAATTGTGCTTAACAACGGAGACAGGAAGGAATAAGGGAAGAAAATAACAAACAAACAACCAACCAATATTTCATTTAAATCTGTGAAATGCTATGCAATTGCTGAAGAGCAATTTACTTCCAACTATGTGGTCACTTTTAGAATAGGTGTAATGTGATACCGAGAAAAATGTATGTTTTGTATATTTGGGGTAGAGAATTCTATAAATATCCATTGAGTTTACTTGTTCCAGGGCTGAGTTCAAGTTGTAAATGTCCTTGTTAACTTTCTATCTCGTTAATCTGTCCAATGTTAACAATGTGGTGTTAAAGTCTCCTGCTGTTATTGTGCGGGAGTCTGTCTCTTTACAGGTCATTAAGAACTTGTCTTGTGTATCTGGGTGCTCCTGTGTTGGGTGCATATATCTTTATGATCATTAGCTTTTCTTATTGCATTGATCCTTTTACCATTATGTAGTATCCTTCTTTGTTTCTTATAGTCTTTATTACTATTAAAGTCTATTTTGTCAGAGATGAAAATTACAACTCCTATTTTTGTTTGTTTGTTTGTTTGTTTGTTTTTTGCTCTCCATTTGATTGGTGAATCGTCCTCCATCCGTTTGTTTTGAATCTTTGTGTGTCCTTACATGTCAGATAGATGTGGATACAGTGTACCGATGGGTTTTAATTTTTTATTCAATTTGCCTGTCTGTGTCTTTGATGGGGTCATTTAATCCATTTAAATTTAGGATTAATATTAATATATATGAGTTTAATATTGTCATTTAATACTAGCTGGCTGTTTTACCCATTAGTTGATATAGATTCTTCATTGTGGTTATACTCTTTACCATTTGGTAAGTTTTTAGGATGACTGATACTGGTTGTTCCTTTCTGTATGTAGTGCTTCTTTCAGAAGCTCTTGTAAAGCAGGCTGGGTGGTGATGAAATCTCTGAGCACTTGCTTGTTCATGAAAAATCTTATTTTTCCTTCATTTATGAAGCTTAGTTTGGCTGGATGTGAGATTCTGGGTTGAAAATTCTTTTCTTTGAGGATATTGAATATTGACGCCCACTCTCTTCTAGTTTGTAGGGTTTCTGCTGAGAGGTCTGCTGTGATTCTGATAGGCTTCCCCTTATGGGTAACCTGGCCTTTCTCTCTAGCTGCCCTTAGAATCTTCTCCTTTATTTCAACCCTAGTGAATCTAACGATTATGTGTCTTGGAGTTGCTCTACTTGAGGAATATCTTTGTGGTCTTCTCTGTATCACCTGGAGTTGAGTGTTACCCTGCCTTACTAGGTTAGGAAAGTTTTCCTGAATAATATCCTGAAGAATATTTTCCAGCTTGGATTCATTCTCTTCATGACATTCAGGTACACCTATCAAACATAAATTAGGTCTTTTCACATAGTCCCATATTTCTTGGAGACTTTGCTCATTCCCTTTTACTCTTTTTTCTCTAATCTTGTCTTCTCGTTTCATTTCATTAAGTCGGTCTTCGACCTCTGATATCCTTTCTTCTGCGTGATCAATTCTACTGTTAAAACCTGTGCATATTTCACGAAGTTCTCCTATTGTGTTTTTCAGTTCCATTAATTCACTTATATTCCTCTCTAGATTGTCTATTCTCATTAGCATTTCATCAAACCTTTTTTCAAGGTTCTTAGTTTCTTTACATTGGGTTAGAAGATATTCTTTTAGCTCACAGAAGTTTCTTATTATCCACTTTCTGAAGCCTAATTCTGTTAATGGAACGCACTTGTTCTCCATCAGGCCTTGTTCCCTTGTTGATGAGGAATTGTGATCCCCTGTAGAAGGTGAGGCATTCTGCTTTTTGGTATTTTCAGACTTTTTACGCTGGTTTCTTTCCATCTTTGTGGATTTATCCACCTGTCGTCTTTGTAATTGCCGACTTTCAAATTGGGTCACTGAGTGGACGTCCAACTTGTTGATTCCCAGTGCCAGAATCTGAGCAACCCACTGCGCTAGCTAAAACAGCGGCGTTGAGATTCGTGGTGCTTTTCTGCCCCGGAATATCTGGTGTGGCTTCCCTCCTCAGTCCCTTTTTCAATCAGCTCAGTGGGCGACTCTGCCCTCCCGGAGCTCCAAACGTTGACCAAAAGGGGACCTGGTCCCGTTTACTCCTCACCGAGAACTGCCGTGCCAGGGCGCCGGCAAAACCGCCGCGCAGGCCACAAGAGTCGCACTGGCGACCTGTGGGGCTCCTCCGCTGGGAATCTCCTGGTCCGTGAGCAACAAAAATTCGTCTAAAAGTGTGGTGTCCACTCGTTCTCTGCGCTTTCACTGGGAGCTACAATCCTGAGCTGCTAGTAATTGGCCATCTTGGATCTCTCTCTCAAATTCAACTTTCAAAAGTTCTGAAGAAAGCTGGACACAGTGACTCATGTTTATAATCCCAGCACTTTGGGAGGCCAGGGCTGGAGGATCACTTTAGGCCAGGAGTTCGAGACCAGCTTGGGCAACATAGTGAGACTTAATCTTTACAAAAAATAAGAAAATCAGCTGGATGTGGTAGTATGTGCCTGTTGTCCTAGCTACTTGGAAGGCTGAGGTGGGAGGATTGCTTGAGCCCAGGACTTTGAGGCTGCAGTGAGCCAAGGTTGTGTCATTACACTCTAGTCTGGGTGACAGAGCGAGACTTTGTCTTAAATTTGTTTTTTTAAGTTAGGAAGAAGAATGAGGAGGAGGAAGAGGAGGAAGAGGAGGAGGAGGAGGAGGAGGAGGAGGGAGAAGATTGGTGGGAACAGGAGGAAAGAGGAAGAAGGAGGGAAGAGGAAAGAGAAGAAAGTACTTTATGCAAGGGCCAAATAAGTATCAGCCAAGCTAGAACCAATCTGCCTGGAACAAAATCCAGATGTAGGCTTTACTTTTGTTTATTCTATTCTTGCAATTATTTAATGACCTTCTCCTTTTAAAAAAATTGAGCTATAGTTTACATACCATCAAATTCACCCTTTTGATGTATACAACTCGGTGGTTTTCAGTATATTCACAAAGTTGTGCTAGCATCACCACTGGCTCATTTTAGAGCATTTCCATCCCCCACCAAGAAGACCATGTCCACTGGCAGTCATTCCCATGACCTTTCCTTGTGAGTCCTCCAGCTATCACTTTGTAAAAGCTGATGAACTGCTTTTCTTGATGAGACTGTTTCTTTCAGAATCACAGTTGCTAGAGAAATGTCAGCGGGCTTTAGCCAAGGCAGAGCTTAGCAAGTTTTGGGGTATCAGCAGTTGGTCACTGTTTGCCTGGAACCATAGGATGTGAATCCTAGTTCCTGTATTCCAAGGAATCCTGCATCCAGGTGTTTATTGTACTTTGCAGAGTTGACATCAAACTCAGGAGCTGGTTGCAAGTAGGCCTCTGGATGTCACCAGCATTAGATAGAGGAGGAATCAATGGCTGGGGTTCTAGTGTGAGATGATTCCAGCCAGTCTTGGAGAACTGGCAGATGTTCTGGCCCTTAGAATCATCCCGTGAATGACTCCTGGGATTCATGGAAATCACTGTGAGTCACAACCCAGGAGACAAAGCTCTGTGACACTTCTTCCTGTGTGAGGGTGGTTTGACTTGGATGGGCTCCTTCAGCAATTGAATAGAATTACTGGTTCCCAAACAATGGTGTGAGTAGAGAGGTATTCATTGATCCAAGACCAAAAAAGGAAAGAAAATAAAGACTATGAAAAGTTCAAAATGATTCTGAGACAATTTCTTTTCTCTTTTGGAAGCTAAGATGTCCTTCTTTTTTTTTTTTTTTAAGATGGAGTTTCACTCTTATTGCCCAGGCTGCAGTGCAATGCGCAATCTCGGCTCACTGCAGCCTCTGCATCCCGGGTTCAAGTGATTCTCCTACCTTAGCTTCCCAAGTAGCTGGCATTACAGGCATTCACCACCACACCCAGCTATTTTTTTTGTATTTTTAGTAGAGATGGGGTTTCATCACGTTGGCCAGGCTGGTCTTGAACTCCCAACTTCAAGTGATCTGCCTGCCTCAGCCTCCCAAAGTGCTGGGATTACAGGCATGAGCCACTGCGCCTGGCCCTAAAATGTCCTTTTAATAAAAGAAATTACAGCCAGTTGTGTTGGCTCATGCTTGTAATCCCAGCACTTTGGGAGCTAAGGTGGGTGGCTCACTTGAGGTCAGGAGTTCGAGACCTGCCTGGCCAACATAGTGAAACCCTGGCTTTACAAAAAAAGCCCAGAAAGTTAGCCAGGTGTGGTGGTGCGCACCTATAGTCCCAGCTACTCAGGAGGGCGAGGCAGGAGAATTGGTTGAACTCGGGAGGCAGAGGTTGCAGTGAGCAGAGATTATGCCACTGTACTCCAGTCTGGACAACAGAGTGAGACTCAAAAAAAGAGAAATCATGGTAGACTTTCTTCAGTCATGCTGCTTCCAATCTACTGCTCAATCCCTGATGTTTTTATACAAATAGCCTAGGAATTTCAGTTAGGGTACTTTTTTTTTTCTTCAAGTGGAATTGATCTATGTTGCTCTGATTAAAATATTATTATTATTTTTAGATGAGGGTCTCGCTATGTTGCCCAGGCTGGCCTTGAACTCCTGGACTAAAAGCAATCCTCCTGTTTCAGCCTCTTGAGTAGCTGGGACCATAAGCATGCACAGCCATGCCCAGCTGATGGAATTTTTAAAGTTTTAAAGTTAGTTCTGAGGGGAAAAACTACTAACTGACAGAGAGATTTCTTCTCCAGCCTCTGGCTTGTTGGCCAGTTCTTACCCTATACCTGCTGTCTCTGCTAGTCTTCAGTCAGATGGAAAAAATGTGCAAAGGGGCGTGTCCAGTCATTCTTGAAGCCTGTTTTAAGCCCTTCTGATTTTCATAAAATTAGCAAGACCTTTCCCAATTAAATTACCACCCTACTACCTGCCATACTATCCTATACTCATGAACTGGCATTTTCACTGTCCTGGAGATTGTTTTCCTTATTTAAAATGTTAAAAATTTTGTTTATATTATAAGTTATTATTATTTTTTTAAGAGACAGGGTCTCACTTTGTTGCCCAGGTTGGTCTCAAACTCCTGGACTCAAGCAGTTCTCCCGCTTTGGCCTCCCAAGGTGCTAGCATTACAGGCATAAGCCACCATGCTAGGCCTGTAAATGTTTTCTATCTGAAGCCCTACTTTAGATGTTTTAGTATGAGGTTGGCACCATTCTTTTGTTATAGCGATTGGATATATTTATAGTGACTGGATGTATTTAGTGTTTGGATACTTTTTAGTGATTGGATATATTTATAGTGATTGGATATATTTTTGGTGATTGGATATTTTTTAGTGATTGGATATATTTGTAGTGATTGGATATTTTCAGTGATTGGATTCTTCATTTTTTTTTTTTTTTTATATAAAGTTTATTGCTATGTAAACTATGATGCAGTGAAGTGGCATGATCTCGGTTCACTGCAACCTCTGCCTCCTAGGTTCAAGTCATTGCTGAGTCAGTCTCCTGTGTAGCTGGGACTACAGGTGTGTGCCACCATGCCCAGCTAATTTTTGTATTTTTAGTAGAGATGGGGTTTCACTATGTTGGCCAGGCTGGTCTCGAACTTCTGATCTCAAGTGATCTGCCTGTGTTGGCCTCCTGAAGTGCTGGGATTACAGGCACGAGCCACTACGCCCGGCCAGGACATTTTTTAGTGATTGGATATATTTAGGTTTTTGAGCTCATTTTGTTTGGTGTCAGAGAGCTGGTGATGGTTACTGGTTTTTGTAAAATTCCAGAACACACTGACAAACATTTATTGAGCACTTTCTATGTTTTTAGTGCCTGTGATGTGAACGATATATGAGAAGAACCTGTAAGGCATAAAATAAAATTTATGATACAATTGCAAACAAATGCATCCTTTTATAAGAGTAACTTGAAACTGTGAAAAAATGGCTGTCATAAATATCCTTTCCTGTTTTTTTTTTTCTTTTTTTCTCTCCTTTTCTCTATCTGGATTGGGTTACAAGATATAGATGAGTGTGAAGTTTCTGGCCTGTGCAGGCATGGAGGGCGATGTGTGAACACTCCTGGGAGCTTTGAATGCTACTGTATGGATGGATACTTGCCGAGGAATGGGTCTGAGCCTTTCCACCCGACCACTGATGCCACATCATGCACAGGTGGGTTTCTGCCAACAAATGCAGCATCTCAAGGTGAAATTCTGTTGATGGTGACTTTCTTCTGCTCCAAGCCTGTGTTGGGGATATGGGTGGAGGTGATCTGATGCTTTGCACATTTTCTACAACCTATGGAATAAAGGAAATAACAACAATCAAGTTAGAGGGGACCATGTTAAGAAGCTAAAATTAGGCCAGGAGCTGTGGCTCACGCCTGTAATCTCAGCACTTTGGAAGGCTGAGGTGGGTGGATCACTTGAAGTCAGGAGTTCGAGACCAGCCTGGCCAACATGGTGAAACCTCGTCTCTACTAAAGATACAAAAATTAGCCGGGCATGGTTGCACGTGCCTAAAATCCCAGCTACTGGGGAGGCTGAGGCACAAGAATTGCTTGAACCTGGGAGACAGAGGTTGCTGTGAGCTGAGATCATGTCATTGCACTCCACCCTGGGCGATAGAGTGAGACTCTTTCTCAAAAAAAAAAAAAAAAGAAAAAAAAGCTAAAAGCTAAAATTAGTAAACATAAAGAATTTTTATTAGTAGTTAGTAGATATTCTGATATTAACTACTATGTTAGCTAGTAAACACTGATGATTTGGTAAGGACCTTGCATCTCAAAAGGGACCCTGAAAATTATCAAGGTACATATATCTTAAGGTATTTTGCCATTCAGATTTTTATTTCATTGGAGAAGGCTTCTCTTTAGTTAGTGTAAGTTAGTGAGGGTTGATTGCTAAGTTCTTTCAGCTTTGTGCATGTATAGATGCTTTACCTATGGAAGGCCAAAAGACTGAATAAAGACAATTGTGGGAAATGTTTCCGGAAGTCATGTGGGAATGAACCAGTGTACTTAAAATATGGGTCAGGGGTATGTTTGTGAGGAATAAGGTAGAGGTGGAGAGAGACTATGAATTTTGAAGATTTACATTCACAAGGTGAAGAATTTGACATTAACTTATTTTCAGAAATAGATTGTGGCACCCCTCCTGAGGTTCCAGATGGTTATATCATAGGAAATTATATGTCTAGGCTGGGCAGCCTGGTTCGTTATGCTTGCAGAGAAGGATTTTTCAGTGTTCCAGAAGATACAGTTTCAAGCTGCACAGCCCAGGGCACATGGGAGTCCCCAAAATTACATTGCCATGGTGAGTTTTTGAAAAGTTCAAATTCCCAGTTCATACCACCTTGAGACAGTTTTCATATTTTTCTCTAAATTTCACTTTCAGGGAATAAATGAGTTAAGTACATCTTTAAAATTCATATTAGTTTCTAATAGATTTTCAGTTGATTTTCTTGATGTTTTCAGGAATAGTATTATATCATCTGCAAATAATGATAATTCCATTTTTAAATTTTTCTTTCTTTGTAAAAGCTATGGTTTTCTCTTGATTGATCACTTTGTATTTTCAAAACAAAGTCTTAAATGGTAGTGTTGCCTTTGAATATTATTTTTTTTATACCTGACGTTTTGGGAAATGGTTTTGGTATTTCTTCATTCCTGATATTAGTTTTTTAATGTTAGGTATATCTTTTTTTTTTTTTTTTTTGAGACAGAGTCTGTCACCCAGGCTGGAATGCAGTGGCACGATATTGGCTCACTGCAACCTCTGCCTCCTGGGTTCAAGTGAGTCTCATGCCTCATTCACTGAATAACTGGGATTACAGGTACCCATCACTACACCTGGGTAATTTTTGTCTTTTTAGTAAAGATGGGGTTTTACCATGTTGGCCAGGCCAGTCTTGAACTCCTGACCTCAAGTGATCTGCCCGCTATGGCCTCCCAAAGTGCTGGGATTACAGGTATGAGCTACTGTGCCCAGCTGATATTAGGTATATCTAATCATGTCCATTCATAATGTAGCAGGAGCGATGGGGAACAAACCTCTCGAACACCGAACTGAGGAAGGAAGTGGCTTTTATTCAGCTGGGAGCTGTGGGAGACTACAGCCTTATTCACCGAGCTCCCCAAGCTGCAGCTTCTCTCCCCTTTTATAGGCTTACAATGCTAAAGGGGAAACTGAGGCAGAACTACATCATTGTCCATTTGCTGGACTTCTGATCTTACAATCTTTTGGCTTTATTGATTTGCTAATTTATATGCAGCGTGAGTGGGGACTAGCAGGGGAGGGAGCTTATAGAGACAAGACAAAAGCAACAAGCTATTTGTTGGCAGAGGTGTTTCCAGGAGGGAGCCTGATCCATCGAGATGTGGGGGCATGACCCAGTGCCAGGCTGCAGCCAGCAGGGATAACATTCATTTTCAGCTCTTTCAAGGCTAACAGATTGCTGAGATGCTGGGAACTAAAAAGGGAGTCATTTTCCCAGCTTATTGGTATTTTATTTCATTTTTTTCCCCTTCATCCTTCTTCTCATCTGGAAGGAGGGGAGGGAGGAGGTGAAATTAAAGAAGGCAAGGGGGTCTCCCCTCTCAGTATGGCACTGAATGCCAAGTACTGTTTTAAGCACTTTATATACGATGACAGACCATATTGCAGTGGTCCCATAAGATCATAATGAGACTGAAAAATTCCTATTGCCTAGTGACATCATAGCCTACAGTATTCAGTACAGTAACATGCTGTATGAGTTTGTAGCTTAGGAGCAATAGGTATACCATACAGGCTAAGTGTGTAGCAGGCTCTACCATCTAGGTTTGTGTAAGTATACCCTGTGATGTTTGCACAACAAAGAAATCGCCTAATGGTGCATTTAAGAAATGCACCATTATGCATTTGTTTGCTGGTTGTTAAGTGATGCATGATTGTAATTTGTTTAAGGCTACACAACTAGAGATAGAGCTGAACTTGAACCCAGGAATTCTAGTTTCAGACTTGTTTTCAGCCACTTTGTTATACTGCTTCTGTTTTTATGATGATACTGGCTTTTGGTTAGTTGTTTTTTGTTTTTTTAATTTTGGCTCTCTGTTTCTTTTTTGTTTCATTTTCTTTTCTTTCTTTCTTTTTTTTTTTTTTTTTTTTTTTTTAAAAAAAATAATTAAAATCCACCCCAGCATTATTGCAAATAAGAAAAAATTAAAAAATTAAAACAAAGCCACCAGGCCAAAA
>CAUYLG010031745.1:0-51533 GCA_963573385.1 Cacajao melanocephalus | reverse complement strand
GTGTATTTTAGGGATTGGAAGCCCTTAGTTACTTGTTGGGAAAGAGCGGTAATGGCAGTGTTCTATACAGCATGTGTCTGTGGGGTCAGGGAGGGGAGAAACTTGGCATAGCCAGTTGTGGGCTTAAGAATAGTTTGTGTCTTTGGTTAGAATGAGTTGTGTAAATGCGAAGGCCCAAAATATCTTTAATAGAATAATTGCTACAAAGCTGTAAATAATTGGTGGCCTTATTTGTTGTCCCGGGTTTACAGTAATAGTTCACAGTATAGTGAGAAAGCTCTTTCAGTTACTTTGTGATGCTAAATTTCTGTGAAGATGGTAGGGTAGATACTTTGTTCCATTTTACAAAATAGGAAATTTAGGCATTAGGAAAGGACTTCTCCAAGGCCACATGTTAAATTGGTGACAGAGTTGGGACTGTAACTCCCATATTTTGGCTACTACTGCAAATCTGAGTGTTGGAACGATAGGAACACATATGACTGGTTGGATTGTATTTGGAGGAGACCGATTGTGTCTGATACGGATGTGGAACGTAGACTTCCTTGCCCAGTCTGACCTGTATGAAATGCATATCCATAACTATATCATTTTGTGTTTATGGAAGAAGCAGAGCATTTCTGACATTTGAGCTTGTATGTTTGAGGGAGAGAAGGCTTTCACAGCTTAATTTGTAGGAGAGCAGCTGCATGGGTGCTGAGAGCTTAACTTGAAATCTGTGGGAGGAAGGATTCTTTTTCATTCATTCAACAAATATTTGTTGACTGCCTGTTCAATAAATGGTCCATGCCTTGAGGTGAGGATAATCAGGGTGTCTCTGTAAGTAGCCTGGGTGCAAATATTAGGGGAGTTGTTTTGACAGTGGTGAGTATTAAGTTGTGTGAAGCAATATGGAATTAAAACCAGAAAACTGTTTCTGGGATCTGGGAATTGTTGATATATGTGCCTGTGGATGTTGAAACTTTTTGGCTGGGCTGAAGGAATTGAAAGACTGATACATAGTAAGAATCTCATCTATGAATATGAGGGAAGAATGCATGAACTAAACCAACCTAACTGTATTCTTTTGGAAAATGGGATGTTTCTTGATAGACTAGATTAGTGGTTCTTAAAGTTTTTTGGGGGTCACTTATGCTTCTGAGAATCTGATTGATGAAAGACACTGGATCCTCAAGTTAGAAGATGAGCATAAGCACAATCATGTGATTTATGTATATGATTTTAGGGACTTAAACTGTGATGAAATACAGCCAATTTGTATTTAGGTCTCATTTGAAAGCCTTTCGTTTTCATTGGGGGTGAGGATGTTAGTATGAGTTTAAGGTGAAGGAGTCTGTGATAATATTTGAACATGTTGACAGGAGAACTTTAGCATCCATGTGTTTTCATTTATTTTTATCGCCTGCAAACTTGTTTCTGCAGTGTTAGTAAACTACTCTGAATTTGGTGATAGTGGAATATCATGTAGCACAAGTATCTATGGCTTTGTTCTTTGTCAGTATCTTTTTGTTCCTAAACTCTGAGAAATGGGTTCATCTTTTTTTCAGTTTTGGACTGGGCCTGAGGTGGTTTGATGCTTCTGTCTTGGAGTTTAGCTTAGTTATAACAAACGCTCTGTTAATCCTATGCAGGAGACACAGAAATGAATAATATATGGCCTCTGTGCTTGAAGAGATGCTAATTCAATTGAATCTGTGAGTTGTTACATAGTGGCGGCTCTCAAAAGGACAAGGAAGAGGGAAACACATTCCTAGAAGTTGAAATTTAGTTACCCAATTGCAATGAGTTTTTGCCAGTACTTACTCCTTGAGTGAGCATGAAGTGTTTACACTCTATATGCAACTTTGTACTTGAAAAAAGTGTGTTTTGTATCATCTGGTGTTTTTGTATAAAGGAACTATTGATTTGAAAAGAAGGCAAAAATCATTTATATTCCTTACCTTGTTTTGGGATATATTTTTACAGTGCATTTATATAAAAAGGTTTTAATGTCAGCCAGGGGAGGTGGCTCATGCCTGTAATCCCTAGCACTTTGGGAGGCCGAGGCAGGCAGATCATCTGAGGTCAGGAGATTGAGACCAGCCTGGCCAAGATGGTGAAACCTGATCTCTACTAAACATACAGAAATTAGCTGAGCGTGGTGATGGTCACCTCTAATCCCAGCTACTCGGGAGGCTGAGGCAGGAGAATCACTTGAACCCAGGAAGCGGAGGTTGCAGTGAGCCAAGATTGAACTACTGCTGCACTCCAGCCTGGGCGACAGAGTGAGACTCCATCTACAAAAAAAAAAAAAAAAAAAAAAGTTTTGATGTCATTTCTGGGTATACATACATCTAGAAAACCCTTCTAGTATAAAATCCAGTGGGCATTTGACAGACTGCCCATTAATTTAGTGCTGGAAATTAAAAATATCTAGTGTACCTTTAAAAGGACAAGAAATTCAGAAAGGTGTTTTAGTAGGATAGATTACAGGATTCAGTGAGATGATGTAGTGGTTTTAGGAAAAATGGTCTGTTGGTCTTTTCTCTCTATTGGCATAGCCCCTATATAAGAATGTCATGTCAATTTGTAAAGTGTTTAATATTCTTTTTCAGTTTTTAATGGGTAGTGAGTTTATGGTGTTTTTTTAATAACATGCATGTGATACTTGTGTATTGTGTATATATATTTGCGAATGTATGTGTATATACTTTATTTTATATTATTTTTTATTTTAATAGAGATGGGGTCTTGGTATGTTGACCAGGGTGGTCTCGAACGCCTAGCCTCAAGTCACACTTTTCTATGGCCTCCAATGTGGTGGAATTACAGGCATGAACCACCATGTTTGGCCTATATATAGTTTCTTGTATTTATCAGATACCTAACAATATTTTTTAAATGCTTGTAATAACCACAAAATATGATTTAGGATCATCTTCTTTTTTTTTTTTTCCTTTGAGACAGTGTTTTCTCTTTTGCCCAGACTAGAGTGCAGTGGCATGATTTGGCTCACTGCAACCTTTGTCTTGTGGGTTCAAGCAATTCTCCTACCTCAGCCTACCTATTAGCTGGGATTACAGGTGTCTGCCACCACACCTGGCAATTTTGTTTTTTTGAGATGGAGTCTTGCCCTGTTGCCCAGGCTGGAGTGCAATGGTGCGACCTTGATTAACTGCAACCTCCACCTCCTGGGTTCAAGCGATTCTCTTGTCTCAGCCTCCTGAGTAGCTGGGATTACAGGAGTGTGCCACCATGCCTGGTAACTTTCCATTTTTAGTAGAGACCAGGTTTCTCCATGTTGGTCAGACTGGTCTCAAACTCCTGACCTCAGGTGATCTACCCACCTTGGCCTCCCAAAGTGCTGAGATTACTGGTGTGAGCCACCGGTTCAGGAATTTTTTTATTTTTATTTTTTGTATTTTTAGTAGAGACGGGGTTTCTTTATATTGGTCAGGCTGGTCTTGAACTCCTGACCTTAGGTGATCTGCCCACCTTGGCCTCCCAAAGTGCTGGGATTACAGGTGTGAGCTACCGCACCCAGCCTTTTTTTTTTTGAGACAGAGTCTTGCCCTGTCATGCCCTATCACCCAGGCTGGAGTGCAGTAGTGCAGTTTGGCTCACCACAACCTCCGCCTTCCAGGTTCAAGTGATTCTCCTGCCTCAAACTCCCGAGTAGCTGGGATTATAGGCGCCTGCCACCACACTCTGCTAATTTCTTGTATTTTTAGTCGAGATGGGGTTTCACTAGGTTGGTTAGGCTAGTCTCAAACTCCTGACCTCAGGTGATTTACCCGCCTCTGCCTCCCAAACTGCTGGGATTATAGGCGGGAGCCACCACGCCTGGCCCCGAATCAGGATTTTTAAGGATCAGGAATGGAAAAAGAGGCTGGACGTGGTAGCTCACACCCATTAATCCCAGCACTTTGGGAGGCCGAAGTGGGTGGATCACCTGAGGTCAGGAGTTTGAGACTAGCCTGGCCAACGTGGCAAAACCCTATCTCTACTAAAAGCACAAAAATTATCTAGTTGTGGTGGTGCATGCCTGTAGTCCCAGTAACTCAGGGAGGCTCAGGCAGGAGAATCGCTTGAACCCAGGAGGCAGAGGTTGCAGTGAGCAGAGATCCACCACTGCAGGCCAGTCTGGGTGACAGAGTGAGACTTTGTTTCAAAATAAATAAATAAATAATAGAAAAAGGGGACTGCTGTAGTGGCTCATGCCTATAATCCCAGTGCTTTGGGAGGCTGAGCCAGGAGGATCACTTGTGCCCAGGAGTTTGATACCACCTGGGCAACATAAGACCCCGTTTCTACAGAAAGTTAAAAAATTAACATGCATGCCTGCAGTCCTAGCTTCTTAAGAGGCTGATACAGGGGAATCCTATGACCCCGGAGTTTGAGGCTGCTATGAGATATGTTGGTGCTACTGCACTGCAGCCTGGGCAATAGTGTGAAACACTGTTTCTTTAAAAAAAAGGGAAAGGATTTTCATGTTCTACTCTTGAGTTGTATTTTGAAATAGAATACAGCACATCACATTTTCTTTTAATTTGAGATGGAGTTTCACTCTTTTCACCCAGGCTTTAGTGCAATGGATCCATATCAGCTTGCTGCAATCTCCGCCTCTCAGGTTCAAGTGATCTCCTGCCTCAGCCTCCCCAGTAGCTGGGATTACAGGTGTGTGCCACCACGCCTGGCTAATTTTTTTGTTTGTTTTTTTTTAATAAGATGGGGTTTCACCATGATGGCCAGGCTGGTCTTGAACTCTTGACCTCCGGTGATCCACCCACCTCGGCCTCCCAGAGTGCTAGGATCACAGGCGTGAGCCACTGCGCCCGGCTAATTTTTTTGTATTTTTAGTAGCTATGGGATTTCGTCATGTTGGTCAGGCAGGTCTCAAACTCCTGAGCTCAAGTGATCTGCCCACCTTGGCCTCCCAAAGTTCTGGGATTACAGGTATGAGCCACTGTGCCTGGCAGATCACTTGTTAATAACTTGCTAGGTACTGTGTCTTTACAGTATTAGCAATTCCGCTTGAGTCTTTATTGAGTCTTCCTCTATGCCTTATTAATAGAGAATTGGTCACCTTCATTTCTGCCCAAGATGATGTGGAAGCGCACAGTGGAGAAGTCTTACCACGTGTGTAAAACTGGTGGTGGTGGTCTCCATTTAAAATAATTTTGTACCCAAGCTCTTTATGAAGCTACATTACTGTGTGAGTTGTGCAATTAACGGCAAAGTAGTCAGAAATCGATCTCGTGAAGCCTGCAAGGACCAAACACCTCCACCCCAATTTAGACCTGTGGGTGCTGTCCCATGACCCCTACCAAAACCCATGTCAGGAGCTGATTAAAAGATTGAAGACAACTATTCTCTGGAGAAAAATAAAATGGGAATTGTACTTGAAAAAAAAATAATAATTTTGTATTGCTATTTTAGTTATGTGTATTGTTCTTAGTCTTTTTTTTTTTGGAGACAAGAGTTTTGCGCTCATTGCCCAGGCTGGAGTGTAGTGGCACCGTCTTGGCTCACTGCATTCTCTGCCTTCTGGTTTCAGGCTATTCTCCTGCCTCAGCCTCCCGGGTAACTGGGAGTACAGGTGCGTGCCACTATGCCTGGCTAATTTTTGTATTTTTAGTAGAGATGGGTTTCACCACGTTGGCCAGGCTGGTCTTGAATTCCTGACCTCGTGATCCGCCCGCCTCTACCTCCAAAATGCTGGGATTACAGGCATGAGCCACTGCAGCCAGCCTGATCTGAGTCTTTTAAAGGTACTGTACAGCCTCACTATAAACTGCTGTGAGATCTGCTTAGGCCAGCCTTTTCAGCAGCATGTAATATTTTAAACCTGGGTGCCACAAGAGATGGGAATGCAACGAGTTCATTTTTGTTTTGTTTTGAGGTTTGCTGCTAGTTTCTGTTATCATTTTCCTTAAAATTAGTTGTGTTTTTTCATTTATATTTTATATGAAGAGGCTAGATTTTCTTCTTTATTTCTTGTCATCATAGTTAATAACCGTCAATCTTACATGTCATATTTTAGAAATTGCTTTTTTAATGATTGCCTCATCAGGGCTGTAATTGGCAGAATGTGATATTTATCAAAATTAATTTAAAAATAATGGCTTCTAGTGATGGCAGAAATTTAACCAATAATCTTATTGCTATTTCAGAATTGTATTTCCTTCATTGAACATCTAAGTTTTCATGTTTGGAAATCTATTAATTTTTACTGTAGTATTATATTTACTTTTCATAGTCTTCAATCATTTGCTCTCAGACGCACACAAGTTGATGACAAGGTTATATACATTTTTTCCATTTAATTAAAAAAATTTTTTTTTGAGACAGGGTCTTAATGTGGTATCCAGGCTAGAGTGCCGTTGTGTGAGCATAACTTACTGCATGCTCAACCTCTTGGGCTTAAGCAATCCTTCCATTGTCGCAAGTAATTAGAATTACAGGCACATGCCATCATGCCTGCCTGATTTTTAATTTTTTTGTAGAGATGGAGTGGAGTCTCACTGTGTTGCCCACACTGGTCTGGAACTTCAGGGCTCAACCAGTCCTCCCTCTTCAGACTCCCAAATTGTTGGAGTTATAGGCATGAGCCACCACACCTGGGCAATTTTGTTCGTTTAAAAATATTTTTATTTCTAATTTTTTAGAGTTGGAATATGACTGTGTTTTCCAGACTGTACTTGAATTCCCAGGCTCAGATGATCCTCCTCCTCTAGCCGCTCAGTGTTTGGGACCACACGTGTGCACCACCACATCTGGTTAATTTTTAAATTTTATGTGCAGGTGGGGTCTTACTGTGTTGTCCAGGATGGTCTTGAACTCTTGGGCTCAAGCGGTCTTCCTGCCTTGGCCTCCCAAAGTGCTGAGGAATGTGAGCCACAGTGCTCAATGAGCTTCTTATTTTTTTTAATGTGGCAAATTGCAAACATTTGTAAAAATAAAGAGACTAGCATAATGACCCCTCGTGTATTCAACATCTAGCTTCAACAGGTATTAACACAGTTACCACACTGTTTCCATATCTGCTAGCCTCTGTCCCTCCTTCCCTTCTTGCTTATTTTAAGCAAATCTTTCAGATATTATGTAATTTCATCCATAAATACTTATTTACATTCTTTTTACTGTTAAATGAGGAATTATTTCTTCATAGTTAGGTTTATATAACTTTTAAAGTATCTGATCATAGCTGGAACTAAACTGCTTGTACCATCTACTTCTAATCCATATTATTTTTCGGTAGGGAATTCCCTTTGCAAGCTACGAAGAAATGAGATAAATAGTTCACATCATTGCTTTTTGATGTTTGCATTGAACATTTAGAACAGCTCCTATGTTATTTGGAATAGCTTATCAGCTTTTTTCAAATGCGCAAGAGAGAAATAAAGGGTTTCTTACAGTTTTATAGTCATAGCGACAAGATGCTAAAAAGGTTTTCTAGTTTTTAGTTCCTAGTTTTCTAGTGGGATCCAGTCATCACAAAGAAATCAAATGGCCCTGGTGATATTGAACAGGAGCTGAAATTGGTATAAAATCAACATGCTATTGAAGAGAATGAAATGCACATTGTTTTAAACTTTGAAATTCTAATTGTAGGCATTCTCTGTAGACATTTGAAAGTTCATACCGTTGCATATGTTGCATACTGAAATGTGAACCATGTCACAGAGTGTAGTTATCATGGTAAGTACAAACATTGTAGAAAAAGGAAGTATAACTAGATGGATTAAAGATAAAAAGAAAAAAAGTAAAAGGAAGTAAATTTACAATTAAGTTATGAAGCTGAATTAGGCTATAGAGATTTTAAGTGGTTGCTAATAAAGTAGAATTTAGAAACATTCTTTCCTGCTACAAAAGACTGATAGTTATAACTCAGATGAATGCGAGTTTCATCAGTAGTGAAAGTTTCATCACTTATCTATGTAATAGACTATGTAATAGTCCCACAGTAAATAAATCATGAATCTTTGACTTAATTTTCTGGTTATACATTTTGTTCAATCTGTTTTCCCTACTTGATAACATATCTGACTCTTCTCATTCAAACAGTTTTATTTGCCCTAAGACTGTAGGAAGACAGTGTATTAGATGATAAAGTAGTTATATCATGGTTTCTTGTTATAAATGGCATTTTTTTAAATGTGGAGGACTCATTCCTTAAGATTTGTTAAATTCAGCACTGCTGAAAGTGAAAGCTCTAGAGTTTAAATATTTGCTGATACAAGCTTAAGAGAGTTGAATGGAGAGAATTTAAAAGATTGTCTTTGAAAGAAGAAACTGATAACTCTTGACATTTGAGAAAATGGCGGGGGGTGGAGGTCATTAATCAATCATGTGAAATGATTACTAGATAAACATTATTATAGTATAAAGGTCTTCAAAGAAGACTGGAGGATACATATGTCACATAAGTAGAGGATACATATGTCACACAAATGATAGCACAGGTTTGGAAGTTAAAGTTTAGGTGCAGAAGATCAAAGGAAAAAGAGCAGTCCTTTTTTAAACCACAGTGAGTTAGAGATTTAAGTTAATTTTATTTGTGTGTATATGTTTGTGTGTTTAATTTTTTCTTTTTTTTTTTTTTGAGATGGAGTCTTGCTTTGTCGCTCAGGCTGGAGTGCAGTGGTTCTGTCTTGGCTCACTGCAGTCTCTGCCTGCTGGGTTCAAGTGATTCTCTTGCCTCAGCCTCTGAGTAGCTGGAACTACAGGTGCATGCCACCATGCCCAGCCAATTTTTGTATTTTTAGTAGAGACCGGGTTTCACCATGTTGACCAGGCTGATCCCGAACTCCTGACCTCAAGTGATCCGCCTGCATCAGTCTCCCAAAATGCTGGTGTTACAGGCGTGAGCCACTGCACCTGGTGTGTTTAATTTTAAGAGGAAGAAAGTGAATTAACTGTAGGTCAGAGTTTAATTTTTTTTATTTTTGAGACGGATTCTCACTCTGTCCCCAAAGCTGGAGTGCAGTGGCATGATATTGGCTAACTGCAACTCTTCCTCCTGGGTTCAAGTGATTTTCTTGTTTCAGGCTCCTGAGTAGCTGGAACTACTGGTAGCTGGAACTACTGGTACCTGTCACCATGCCCAGCTAATTGTTGTATTTTTACGTAAATAGAGACGGGGTAGAGATGGAGTTTCACCATGTTGGCCAGGGTAGAGATGGAGTTTCACTATGTTGGCCAGGCTGGTCTCGAACTCCTGACCTTCAAGTGATCCGCCTGCTTTGGCCTCCCAAAGTGCTGGGATTACAGGCGTGAGCCACCACACCTGGCTGAGTTTAATTCACTTTAACAAGCCATTCATTTATTTGTTTTGTATTCATTCATTCCTCATTCCACTGACTAACATTTTTCCAGTGCTTCCACCATCCCCATTTCTGTGCTTAGGTGTAGGGAAAAGACATATGGTGTATATATATTTTTTATAGTTGTTTTTGAGTCAGCTGGGTGCAGTGGCTCACACCTGTAATCCTAGCTCTGTCGGGGGCGGGGGCAAGGCAGGAGGATTGTTTGAACACAGGAGTTCAAGACCAGCCTGGGCAACATAGGGAGACCTAGTTTCTAAAAGAATAAAAAATTCAGGCCGGGTGCGGTGGCTCGTGCCTGTAATCCTAGCACTTTGGGAGGCCGAGGCAGGTGGATCACCTGAGGTTGGGAGTTGAGACCAGCCTGACCAATATGGAGAAACCCTGTCTCTGCTAAAAATACAGAATTATCTGGGCGTGGTGGCACATGCCTATAATCCCAGCTACTTGGGAGGCTAAGTCAGGAGAATTGCTTGAACCCGGGAGGCGGAGGTTCTGGTGAGCCAAGATAGGGCCATTGCACTCCAGCCTGGGCGGAAAGAGTGAAACTGTGTCTCGTAAATAAATATTAAAAAACTTGGGCAGCAAGAGCAAAACTCTGTCTCAAAAATAAATAAATAAATAAAATCAAAAATTCGCCAAGTGTTGTGGCATGCGCCTGTGGTCCCTGCTACTTGGGAGGCTGAAGTGAGAAGATCACTTGAGCCTGGGAGATCAAGGCTGCAGTAAGCTGTAATCGCACCACTGTACTCCAGCCTGTGTGACAGAGTGAGACTGTCTCTAAAGAAAAAAAAAATTCAGGCGGGGTACAGTGGCTCATGCCTATAATCCCAGCACTTTGGGAGGCTAAGGCGGGTGGATCACGGGATCAGGAGTTTGAGACCAGCCTGGCCAACATGGTGAAACCCCATATCTACTAAAAATATAAAAATTAACCAGGCGTGGTGGTGCATGCCTGTATTCCCAGCTACTCGGGAGGCTGAGCCGGGAGAATTGCTTGAACCTGGGAGGTGGAGGTTGCAGTGAGCCAAGATCGTGCCACTGCACTCCAGCCTGGGTGACAGAGCAAGACTTCGTCTCAAAAAAAAAAAAAAATTCTAATAGGAACATGTTAACAAACATATTACAGTAATACTATATAATACATTTTTCCATGTTAACAAACATACTACGATACCTACTAGGTAATATTTTTGTCCAGGGTGGAGAAATTACTAAATCTGTGGTTAAGAAAGGAAAGGTTAGGGTAGTTTCCTACAAATGGGAAGAGCCAGCCAGACTTTAAAGGATAAGTATGAGGTATTCACACGTAGAGAGGGCATTCTGTGTAGAGGGAGATCATCTGCAGACATATGAAAATACAAATGTATTTTCATACAATGAAAATATGACACAGCAGGATGAATGCAGTGTAATTTGGATCAGTAAATTTTCAACCCATTCTCTTATTTCTGTGTCTTCAGTGCTGTATAAGGTTGTCCTTTGTAATTAGAGATCTATCAAAGATGGAAAAAATGTTCAACATACTTTTCTTAGACAAAAAGGTATATTGTTATAGTTAAAGGTAATTTCTAGTGAAGGTTAACATCAAGAAAATATTTGGTTATATTTTATGCAGAAAATTTTTGCTAGAATGTAACCCACTCAGCATTCTAGTTAATCAGGCGTTGATTATAATAAGTATCTAGCTAGATCTAAAAATGTATAATTAGTTGTCTTAATAATGAGTGAATCTCTCAGCCCCTACATTGGTATATTTCCCTTCAATTTGTTGAAAATCCCAAATAGTGATTAAGATCATGGACTCTGAAATCAGATTGATTAGGCTCAGATCTCAGTTTTGCCAACTTATTGACTATAATCTTGAGCTAAATACTTACGCTCTTTGGTTTCCTTGACTGTAATATATGATAATATAGTAATGATAATATTTGTAGCATAGAGTTGGAGGATTCCGTCAGATAATATTTGTGATGTGCTTAGCATAATGTGTGCCATGCAGCAAGCAAATAATGCATATTTGTTATCATTTTAGTTATTTCTTCCTTTCCAAAAAAGAATCTGTATAGCAAAGCAAATTACCTCCCCCATATATATTTCCTAAAGAAGGTACGAATATGTAAAATACACTTTTGAAGTATGTATAAGCAGTGTCCTTATTTATACACATATTTTTTTATTCTCAATTTTTAGCATACTAGTTATCTTATTCTTCTCAGATGTGAATTCCGGTTTTGTATTTTCCCACTTCATTTCAGCCTAGGCTTTTGTGTTTGGTTTTATTTTTTGAGTCAGGGTCTTGCTCTGTTACCCAGGCTGGAGTGCAGTGGCATGATCTTGGCTCACTGCAACCTCTACCTCTTGGATTCAAGTGATCTTCCTACCTCAGCCTGCCAAGTAGTTGGGACTACAGGCATGCACCACCATGCCCAGCTAATTTTTGTAGTTTTGTTTTTGTTTTGGCTTTTGTTTTTGGTGTTTGAGACAGTCTTGCTCTGCTGCCCAGGATGGAGTGCAGTGGTGTGATCTCGGCTCACTGCAGCCTCCACCTCCCTGATTCTGGTGATTCTCCTGTCTCAGCCTCCTAAAGTGCTGGGATTACAGGCGTGAGCCACCTACCCAACCCAGATTTTTGTAGTTTTTATAGAGACTGGGTGTTTGGCTTTTTAAAAACTCTTTTCTTTCTTTATTTTTTATTAATGAATAGAGACATGTTCTCACTATGTTGCCCAGGTTGGTCTCAGACTCCTAGGCTCAAGCAGTCCTCTTTTCGTGGCCTCCCAGAGTGTTGAGATTACAGGCGTGAGCCACTGAGCCAGGCTTTTTTTTTTTTTAAACCTTCTTACCAAATCAAGGATTTGTCTCTAAAATGAGCAGTAATAGCACTCTTACAGTGTGAATTTTGTTTTGGTGGAGAACCTTAACTCTTAGAACTAAATTGGGGTAGTTATGACAGTTCTCTTTTTAAAGCTGTTCAGTATTTCCCTTGTTTTTTAGAAGTCCAGTGCATTCTTCTAAACAGAACCCATCCTTTTCATGAAACCACCTCATTTGGTTCAGAAACAAGACCGCCATATATTTATTTAGCGTTTATTATGTGCCAGGCACTATTCTAGGCACTGGGATACAGTGATGGACAAAATAAGATCCCTATTCTGCTATCTTAGGACTTAATAATTTGGGCATTTTCATTTTTCAATATAGGATCTTTCAGAACTGATATAACATTCTGTTAACCAATATATTATGTGTTGTTCAAGCAAGATTCTTAAGATAGATTAAAGATTCCTGAAGAAATTCCTGGAATATGATTGTTTTTCTGCTAAAGCAAATCAATTCTGTGACAAAAATTTCTTTCCCCTGAGGAAAAGATATTGTGTGCCTATGTTTTACCAGGCATTCCATTGGATAGTTAGTCCTTTGAGATATCAGTGGATTAAATTCTCTGTTAAGAATAAAATAGCGTTCCTTCAGAGATTGGTGGGAACAAGAAGAAAAAAAAAAAAGAATAGCGGCGCCTGCCGTGACTCCGGTCACTCTCGGGCCTGCTGCCTAAAAAAAAAGAATAAAATACTGCAGAAAAAAAATGTAAAACAAAAAGAAGAGTCAAAGGCTGGGCATAGTGGCTGTCACCTGTAATCCCAGCACTTTGGGAGGCCGAGGTGGGGGAATTGCTTGAGCCCAGGAGTTCAAGACCGCCTGGGCAACATAGTGAGACCTTGTCTCTACCAAAAAAAATTTTTTAAATTAGCCAGGCATTGTGGTACATACCTGTAGTCCCAGATACTTGGGAGGCTGAGGCAGGAGGATTGCTTGAGCCCAGGAGGTCAAGGCCGCAGCGAGCCAAGATCGCACCACTGCACTCTAGCCTGGGCAACAAGACAAGATCCTATCTGGTCTTGTACTGTGTGGAGTACTGTATTAAGCCCAAAGTCTATAACAGTGAATAAAACAGATAAAACTTGTTGCTTTCATAGTGCTTCCTTTTGAGTAAGATAGACCGTATTAAATAAATGGGAAATATGTCATAGCATTTTGATGACAGATGTGGTAAAGGAAGCATAAACAAGGTAAGAGATGTTGGGTAGTTAGGGAAGTCCTCTGAGGCACTAATATTTGAGGAGATACTTGAATGATATGAAGGACCTCATATAATTATCTGGGCATGAGCATGAGCCCTGAGACAGGAGTACCCTTTGGTGTGTTCAGGGAGTAGAAAAGGCTAAAACAGTAAATAAAGGGGAAAGTAATGATAGGAGATGAATAGAAGAGGTAGCCAGGAACCAGATAACATAGGGACTTAAAGACTTGATAGGTATCTAGTTTTTTATTTTAAGTTCGTTGGAAGCAGGGAAGTGACTTGATCTAATATCTACACTTTGAAAGACAAATGAATCAACCAGATTGACCAGTTAAGAGGCTGTCGTGATAGTTGAGGCAAGAGCTGATTGTTGGGTTGAACCTAGAGTGTACCAGTAGCTGGATTTGGGATATATTTTGAGGGTCGTGGAGATAGTAACTTGCTGATGGTTTGGATGTGGGATCAGAGTAAAAGAGGAGTCAAGGATGACTTCAGTGATGGCTTGAGCAGTTGGATGCTTTTTTCTTTGCTGAGGAACACTGGGAGAAGCAAATTGTAGGTAGTACAGAAATTAGGAATTTGGTTTGGATATACAGTTGTCCCTTGGTATCTGTGAGAAATTGGTTCCCCCTGAGGATACCAAAATCTGTGGATGCTCCAGTTCCTTATAAAAAATGGTATACTACTTGGATATAACCTATGTGTATCTTCTTGTATATTTAAATTTTTTTCTTTTCTTTCTTTTTTTTTTTTTTTTGAGAAGGAGTCTTGCTCTGTCACTCAGACTGGAATGCAAAGGCACAATCTCTGCTCACTGCAACCTCCACTTCTGGGTTCAAGCAATTCTTGTGCCTCAGCCTTCCAGGTAACTGGGATTACAGGTGTGTGCCACTCCGCCTGGCTAATTTTTGTATTTTTGTTAGAGATGAGGTTTAACTATATTACCCAAGCTGGTCTTAAACTCCTGACCTCAGGTGATTCACCCGCCTTGGACTCCCAAAGTGCTGGTATTAACAGGTGTGAGCCACCGCACCCGGCCAAAAAAAAATTTATTTTTTTGAGACAAGGTCTTGCTTTGTCATCCAGGCTAGAGTGCAGTGGCATGATCATAGCTCACTGCAACCTCAAACTCCTGAGGTAAAGCTATTTTCCCACCTCAGCTTCCTGTGTAGATGGGATTACAGGCTCATGACACCATATTCAGGTAATTTTTTTTTTTTTTGGTCTTTGTGAAGATAGAGTCATGCTTTATTGCCCAGGCTCGTCTCAACCTCCTTGTTTGTATACTTTAAATCATCTCTGGATTAATTATAATATCTAATACAATGTAAATGCTATATAAATATAATGTATTGCTTGGAGAATAATGATATAAAAAAGTATGTATGTTCAGTACAGACACAATTATTTTTTTCTCCCACCCCTGCCTCTGGAATATTTTTGATCCATGGTTGGCTGAATCCTCAGATGCGAAATCCATGGATACAAAGGACTGACTCTACAGACTTTGAGATTTCTACTAAGTGTTTAAAGTTGAAATATTGAATAGGAAGTTGGGTGTACAAGTCTTGAGGTCAGAGCAAATAATAAACTTGGGAGCTGAGCAGTGTAGTGATGCTATTCAGAGCCATAGAACTTGATGAAATTACCCAGACAGTGAGTATAGATAGAGAAAAGATGAAGTTCTTAGACTGAGTTGTTGGATGTTTTTGATACTGGGAGAAATTTATCTAGAATGCCAGTACTGAAAGAGAATCTTTTGATAATTTTAGGACTAATACCTTCCTGGCTAAGAAACTCTTAACAGGTACATAACTAGTTGAGATGTAGAGACAAATGTAAAATGGTCGGTGAACGAATGTCTTATTTTTATCTCTCTCTCTCTCTCTCTTTTTTTCGATACGGAGTCTGGCTCTGTTGCCTAGGCTGAAGTGCAGTGGTGCAATCTTGGCTCGCTGCAACCTCTGCTTTCCGGGTTCAAGCTATTCTCTTGCCTCAGCCTCCTCAGTAGCTGGGATTACAGCTGTGCACCACCACGCCTGGCTAATTTTTGTGTTTTTAGTAGAGATGGGGTTTCACCATGTTGGCCAGGCTGGTTTTGAACTACTGGCCTCAAGTGATCCGCCTGCCTTGGCCTCCCAAAGTGCTGGGATTACAGGCATGATCCACCATGCTGGGCCAATTTTTTAATCTCCTAAATAGCTTTGTGTGTCAGAGATCAGAACATTTAGTTTACATGATCTCAAGAACCAGAGTGCCAGACGGCTAGAATGGTGGTTACCTTCCTGGATATTTATTGTAGAGGAATACATAAGCTGTAAAAACAAATTAATAAAAGTTTAAAAAAGAATGAGATATCCAAATATTTGAAGCTCTTTACCCATTAACATGATAACTATTTCTTCTTTGAAAATTTATGGAACAAGAGTGAGAACTCAGAACAAAGGTGTCTCGGGGAAAAAAAAAAAGAGATCAGGTTGCCTACTAATTTCTTATTTAGTCTATTGTTGGACATTGTCAAACCATATTTAGAGAATCTGGTTTTCATCTGGGGACTTAATGAGTCAACACATGTAATATCCAGAATACATGTATAAGATCTTGCTGGTTGCACTGGCTCATGCCTATAATCCTAGCACTTTGGTAGGCTCAGGTGGGAGGATCATTTGAGCCCAGGAGTTAAGACTAGCCTGGGCAACATAGCAAGACCCTGTCTCTTGAAAAAAAAACAAACAAACATGCTTTTAAGGCCAGGTGCGGTGGCTCATGCCGGCACTTTGGGAGGTTAAGGCGGGCAGATCGCTTGATCCCAGGAGTTTGAGACCAACTTTGGCAACACAGTGAAACCTAGTTTCTACAAAAAAAAACAAAAATTAGCTGGGTGGTGGCAGCACATGCCTGTAGTCCCTGCTACTCATCAATAGCAGCGACTACAGGCATGTGTCAAGGCTGCAGTGAGCCATGATGGTGCCACTACACTCCAGCCTGGGTGAGAGTGGGACCCTGACTAAAAAAAAAGTCTACTTATAAATGTTAGGGGCTTACTATAGCTTCAATTGACTTACTGCATATTTCAGGACATTTTCTTGGTCTGGTAAGGGGAGCTTTTTTAATATCAATTTTTAAAATTATGTTCGAAGAAGCAGCGGATCTATTTTAAATATATTTGAGGTGTCAGAAGTCAAAAGGAATAAAAATCACGATAAAGGCAGTCACAGTGCATAGGTTTTTATTGATGATTAAAATTTTTTCAGAGATCCTCTTAGCTTATGCATGAAACAGATAACTTTCTTGTTTAAGTATACAACCTCACATGTGCCAATCCGCTTCTATTAGGAAAATGTAGGGACCATCTGTTGAATTGGTGCTATGCCTAAAAGGCTACCAGTTTTGAACCCTATCAGCCCAGGAAGAGAAATTAATTCTAGAACATTGAGGGGAAACATTTCTGGTAACAACATATTCCACAGTGTTTATCTGACCTCTTGTTGCTGTTTTATAAAAATCAACAGATGATTATAGTCCATATCATGTATGATTTCTTTTTCTCAAGTCATAGAACCATCAGTTGTGTACATTACAGAGCCATTTCTCTTCCAGGTAAGTGAAAGAGAAATCTTTGCACCCTTTCCCAGCCTTAAGTAATTTCTGAATAGTTTATAGGTAGTCTTCTTTTTATTTTTGAAACAGAGTCTTGCTCTGCTGCCCAGGCTGGAGTGCAGTGGCGTAATCTTGGCTCACTGCAACCTCCGCCTCCCAGGTTCAAACAATTCTCCTGCCTCGGACTCCTGAGTAGCTGGGATTGCAGGTGCCTGCCACCACGCCCAGCTAATTTTTGTATTTTTAGTAGAGACGGGGTTTCACCACGTTGGCCAGGCTGGTCTCGAACTCCTGACCTCAGGTGATCCACCTGCCTAAACTCTCAAAGTTATGAGATTACAGGTGTGAGCCACTGCACCTGGCCCATTTTTATATTTTTAATGGAGATGGGGTTTTTCACCATGTTGGCCAGGCTGGTCTCGAACTCCTGACCTCAGGTGATTCGCCCACCTCAGCCTCCCAGCATGCTGGGTGTGAGCCTGGCCTGTAATGCAGTAATTTCTGAAGGTTGATCAATTAATAAGCAACATAGCAATTCTGTCCCTCATATAATGGTAAGTAGTGTAATTCAGGGTATGAGAACAGTATTCTCAGCTGAGTGCAGTGGCTCATGCCTGTATTCTTACACTTTGGGAGGCCAAGACAAAAAAGAAAGTATTCTTAAAAAAAAAAAAAAGTATTCTCTAGAATTGGTAAAATTACAGCAAAGTTGCAGTTTCCTAGCCTCCCTCACTATCCCTACGTCCAAACCTATGACCCTTGGCAGAACAGACTCCTTACCAAGCTCTGCAAGATCCTACTTACTACTCTTTAGCCTCATGTCTTAGTCTGGACCCTTAACCTTTGTGCTCTAGCCATTTGGAGCTGTTATTATTCTCAGACATGGAGTTCATTTATATCTCTGTGACCTTCATGTTTTTCCCAGTACCTTTCTGCTTAGAGAAAACCTACCTGTCTTCAGAGGCAGAGTTTATAGTGATGCTGTGAAGCTTTATATGGCTGTCTCCCCTCTTTTGGTGAACAATATGCACTCACTTCTCTTGGCGTATACCTAGGAGTAGAATTGCTGGGCCACAGCGGAAACATATTTTTATCATTGATAGATAACTGCTAGTTTTCCAGATTGAGTGTATGGCTTTATAACTCTACCAGAGATGTGTAGGTATTTCAGTTGCTCCACATCCTCACCGACATTTGATGGCTGTTCTTTTAAATTTTAGCCATTCTTGTGGGTAATGGTATTTCATCATGATGTTGATTTTGTACTTTCCTGATGATTGATGATGTTGAGCATCTTTTTATGTTTGTTGGACATTTGTTGAAGTGCCTGCTCTTAATATATGTTTGTCTTTTTAAACTCTTTTTGTTTTGGCAATCAGCTTTCTTAGGTTGAATCTTTATAATCTGAATGCAATTAGTTTCTCAGATATATGCATGGCAAATATCGTTACCCAATGTGTGCTTTGCCTTTTTCCCACCTTGGTGCACTCTTGGTGCTGTTTTGATGAACAGAAATTTTTGTTTCTTACAAAGTCCACAATTTTTTCTTAAGTAGAATAATGTAGTTAGTATTTCCAGAAGTTATCAGGTAATTTTTCCAATTTTATGTAGATATGAGCAAAACAAAATTTTGAAAGGTGTGTATATATGAGAAAATCAAAAACTTTTTTTGGTCAACATAAAGGAAAACTATAATAAATCTCTTTATTGGTACTTTTATTTTTCTATGAGAGTCTCAAAAGTAGGATTACTTTTGGAATCAGAGTATGTAAAATGTAAAAGTTTATAATAGATACTATAAATATTACTTTCTAAAATGATGGTGGCCACTAGTGCCCATTTACCATACCTTACCAGTATTAGTTGGTATTTTGAATTTCAACCAAATAGATAAGTAAAAACTAGCTTGTTTTTATTCACACTTCCCTGACTGCTAGTGAGGTGGTATATCTTTTTATATTTATTATTTTTATATCTCCTGTAATTGCCTATGCATATCTTTTGTATATCTTATTTATTTTAAGATAATTTTATATTAAGAGATATTAATAATTTTTCGTGTTTATGATATTTTCTTCCAATCTATTATTTGTCTTTTTGTTTACAGTGTCTTAGTTTACAGATATTTGCTGCTTTAACATAATCATACTTGTCACTATTTTCCTTTATGGTTTTTTGATTTGCTTAAGAAGGGTTTCTGCACCATAGGTTATAGAAATAGTCATGAACATTCAGATACTTTTACTTTTGTATGCAATGTTTAAATCCATGAGTAGGGTTAGTCATAGTGGCTCACACCTGTAATCCCAGCACTTTGGGAAGCTGAGCTGGGAGGATTGCTTGAGACCGGGAGTTTGAGACAAGACTGAGCAACATAGTGAGATACCCCTTGCTTGAGCCCAGGAGCTTGAGGGTACGGTAAGCCATGTTTGAGCAACTGCACTCCAGTCTGAGTGACAGCGAGACCCTGTCTCACAAAAAATAGAAATAAAAAATAAATCCATGAGGAAATTTTTGTTTTGTTGTGTTTTGTTTTTTTAAGACAGGGTCTTGCTCTGTTGCCTAGGTTGGAGTGCAGTGGTACCATCATGGCTTACTGCAGCCTCGGCCTTGACCTCCTAGGCTCAAGCAATCCTTTCACCTTGGCTGCTGAGTATTTGGGACTATAGGTGCATACCACCAGGCTCAGCTAATTTTTAATTTTTTTGTAAAGATGGCATCTCACTATGTTGCCCAGGCTTGTCTTGAACTCCTGGCCTCAGGCAACTCTCCCACCTCAGCCTCACAGAGTGCTGGGATAATAGGCATGAGCCACCATGCCAGCCTTATTTTTGTTTATGATGTAAAGAATAGGTGGAACTTTGTTTTTTGCCAATGGATATCCAATTATGTCAACATATAGCAACATATATCAAATCATCTCCTTGTCATACTGAATTTTTTTTTTTTTTTTTTTTTTTTTTTGAATGTGTCTCACTCTGTCACCCAGGCTGGAGTGCAGTGGCACAATCTTGGCTCACTGCAACCTCTTCCTCCTGGGTTCAGCCAATTCTCCTGCCTCAGCCTCCCAAGTAGCTTGGACTACAGGCACCTGCCACCATACCTGGCTGAGTTTTGTATTTTTAGTAGAGACAGAGTTTTACCATGTTGGCTAGGCTGGTCTCAAACTCCTGACCTTAAGTGATCCCCCTGCCTCAGCCTCCCAAAGTGCTGGGCCACTGCGTCCAGCTTATGGGCGTGAGCCACTGTGCCCAGCTGATGGAAATTTATTAATTGAAAAAGAATTTTATTTTCACAGGACTACCACTAATCCATAATTTGTTTTTATGCAAAATAGGCAGGAATTTCTTCTACAAGATACTTTATTTTGATCTTCCAGGATTTTTAGGTGGCCTTACTGAGATACAATTCGTATATAGTAATTTAAAGTTACAATTTTTACCCCAGCAGCCACGCAGTGCCTGAGCCTCTGCAGGCTACCATGGCCGTTAAAATGTTAAAAAAAAAAAAAAAAGATGTGAGATTTAATGGATTTTAGTATATTCACATAGTTAGGCAGTCATCTAATTTTAGAACATTTCATCACAGTAGCCATTAACTGTCACTGTCCATCCCACACCAGGCCTGGTGTGCAGTGGCACAGACATGGCTCACTGCTACCTCCACCTCCTGGGCTTGAGTGATCCTTCCTCCTCAGTCCCCCAGGTAGCTGGGACTACAGGTGTGCACCATCACGCCTGGCTAATACTTCTATTTTTTATAGAGACAGAGTTTCACCATGTTGCCCAGGCTGGTCTCAAACTACTAAGCTCAGGCATTCCATCCACCTCAGCCTCCCAAAGTGCTGCGATTACAAGTATGAGCCACTGTGCCCAGCCTCATTCCTTTTTATTGCTGAATAACATTCCATTGTATGGATAATGCTGCTATGTACAAGTTTTGTGTAGATGTTGTTTTCATGTTTTCATTTCTCTTGGGTATGTAAGAGTGAAATTGCTGTGTCATATAGTAACTATTTGAGCAACTGCCAGACTGTTTTTTTAAAGTGGCTGTACCATTTTATGTTCCTATCAGCAGTGAATGAGGGTTCCAGGTTATCTACAGAACATTTTTATAAAAAAAACAGGCCAAGTGCCGTGGCTCATGCCTGTAATTCCAGCACTTTGGGAGGCTGAGGTAGGAGGATTGCTTTAGCCAAGGAGCTTCAGACCAGCCTGAGCAGCATACTGAGACTATCTCTGTAAAAAATTTAAGAATTTAGGCCAGGTGCAGTGGCACACGCCTGTAATCCCAGCAATTTGGGAGGCCAAGGTGGGTGGATCACCTGAGGTTAGGAGTTCAAGACCAGCCCAACCAACATGGAGAAACCCCATCTCTACTAAAAATACCAAATTAAGGCCAGGCACGGTGGCTCATGCCTATAATCCCAGCACTTTGGGAGGCTGAAGTGGGTGAATCACCTGAGGTCAGGAGTTTGAGATCAGCCTGGCCAACATGGCGAAACCCTGTCTCTACTAAAAATACAAAAAAAGCCAGGCGTTGTGGTGGGCTCTTGTAGTCCCAGCTACTTGGGAGGCTGAGGCAGGAGAATGGCTTGAACCTGGGAGATGGAGGTTGCAGTGAGCTGAGATCGTGCCACTGCACTCCAGCCTGGGTGACAGTGAGAGTTTGACTCAAAATAAACAAACAAAAAAATTAGTCAGACATGATGGCACATGCCTGTAATCCCAGCTACTTAGGAAGCTGAGGCAGGAGAATTGCTTGAACCCTGGAGGCGGAGGTTGCACTCCAGCCTGGGCAACAGGAGCGAAACTGTCTCAAAAAAAAAAAAAAAATTTAAATATAAATGTTGTGTTACCTAATACAGTTTTGTATTGGATAATACGACGTAACATATTGTATTAGCCAAGTATGGGAGTGCATGCACCTGGAGTCCCAACTACTTGGAAGGCTGAGGTGGGAGGATAGCTTGAGCTTGAGAGATTGAGGCTGAGGCTGCAGTGAACTGCGATGGTGCCACTGCACTCCAGCTTGGGCAACAGAGCAAGACCCTGTCTCAAAAATAAGGCCAAGCGTGGTGGCCCATGCCTGTGATCCCAGCACTTTGGGAGGCCAAGGCGGGCAGATTGCCTGAGGTCAGGCATTTGAGACCAGTCTGGTCAACATGGTGAAACCCTGTCTACTAAAAATAGAAAAATTAGCTGGGTATGGTGGTGGGTGCCTCTGATCCCAGCTATTTGGGAGGCTGAGACCGGAGAATCACTTGAACCCAGGAGGCGGAGGTTGCAGTGAGCCGAGATCATGCCACTGCACTCCAGCCTAGGCGACACAATGAAACTCTATCTCAAAAACAAAAACAAAAATAATCCAATTACAACATGAATTTTGCCTTCTTAGAAGTGGCTCTTTTGTTTACAATATAAGCATGTGCAGTGGCCTTCAGTTGAGAGACTGTAATTGTCGTCAAAATGTAATAATTTATTAATGGGAAAATCTTTCTGATGCAACTTCACCTTTCTTCCTGTTGTCGTTTTAGAATTACCTGAAGATTGAGATCAGTGTTCCTATATATTTCTTGCAAACACATTCCTATCCACCCCCCCCCCTTTTAACAAAACAGTATTGCAGTCATATTTTTGATCTATGTTAACTTTGCTATTCAGGCAAGCTAAGTAAGGTTTGATTAGATTATTGATATGGCAGTTAATGAGTATAATTTTTCCATCAAGATTCTTAGCCTTGAGACTGCTTTCTGGGGCTTTTCCTCTGTAACTTGCTAATTGGAAATTTATGTCTATTTCACTTTGCCGTTCTAAGTTTCTAGAAGTGGTTATTGGTATAATACATTGTTTTGCTGGTCATGAGACACGTACTTTCTTCCCAGTTTCTGAAGTTAGGAAATAACATAATTGATGTTTATATTTAACCTGGTAATGCCCCCTCACCCCTAAAAATACGATTATTGATTCCTGAAGCCTGTTAAAATCAGCAACATCTTAAAATTTAAGAAATATATAGAGTACATACATATGCAACTAACTAGATTTATTGAATATCAGTACTTGGAGAGTTAGAAATGTTCCTTTCAGTGAAGGATTCTGTAGTTGAGTATAAAAAAATTTGTCTAACTTTGTAAGTATAGTTTATATTGTAGAAATTGTTTTAAATTTTGTTGGCATCTTCATGAAGATATTCTAATTTGTTGTGATTTTAGTGACTTACATAATATCCGTGACTTAGTAGTTTCATGTAAAATATCTTCAAACTAATAAGGGCATGGCTTGCTCTTTTACCTTTGGAGAGCACATTACATGGTGTATATAGTGCTTATTTTTTAAATTATGAAAACTGTGGGAAATTTATATAATATTTAAAGAAAAATGTCAATTTTTAATGTTTCATTTTACCTATTCTCTTTTATCTGTATACATGATTTAAAAGGTAGAATTTATGTTTGTTTATTCATTCAACAGATATTTATTGAATGCCCTTTATGTTCTAGGTGCTTTGCTAAGAATGTAGCAGTGAATACAGCAAACAGGATTTTTATTCTCAGGGAATGCATGGTCTACTGGAAAATATGGATATTAAATAGCTTGTTAGTATAATGCGTATTAAGAGACATATAGTATGGATATGCACTTAGCAGGGTGATCTGCCAGGCTCAAGTGATCCTCCTGCTTCAGCCTCTCAAGTGTAGGGGAATAGGAAATGTCTCCCCGAGGAAATGACCTTTTTTTTTTTTTTTTTTTTTGGCTATACTACTGGAATGGGAGGAAATGACCTTTAAACTAAGATGGAAAAGAAGAGAAGTAGTCATATGGAAAGATGGCAGAAGAGAGTTCCAGGCAAAGAGAGCTAACTGTATGTTCTAAAGGAGGGAAAACGGTTGTTTGGGAACTGAAAAGTGCTTCAAATACATATATCACATATACATGAGTGTTTGCTTTTTTTTTTAAGACGGGGTCTCATGTTGTCACTCAGGCTGGAGTGCAGTGCTGTAATCTCAGTTTACTGTAGCCTCGACCTCTCAGGCTCAAGCGATCCTCCTGCCTCAGCTTCCCAAGTAGCTGGGACTATAGGTGTGCACCACCGTACAGCTAATTTTTCATTTTTTGTAGAGATGGGGTTTTGCTATGGTGCCAGGCTGGTCTCAAACTCCTGGACTCAAGCAGTCTGCCTGCCTTGGCCTCCCAGAGTGCTCAGATTACAGGTGTAACTGTACCCAGCCGAGTGTTTCCTTTTTTTTGGTGGTGGTTATTTGCTCTTGCTCTGTTCATAGCAGTGTGGGGAATGGTGAGGCCAGAGATATGTAGTGGCAGTTAACAACGACAAAAAGTAAACAGTGATATATGTGTGAAGTGCTGTCCTAAGTACTTTATATATATTAGTTCATTGAACCCTAAGAACAATTTCTATTCACATATGAGAGAACTGAGGCAGTGAGTACTTTGCCCAAAATTAATATAGCAGGACTAGGTTCTGAGACTGTGTGTTTTGATCTCAGAGACACACTCTCTCTCTCTTTCTCTCTCTCTCTCTATATATATGTAAACAATTTTTGTTTGTTTGTTTTTAAAGACAGAGTCAAGTCTAGCTCTGTTGTCCAGGCTGGAGTGTAGTAGCATGATCTCAACTCACTGCACAGGGACTGTATTCTATTCTTTTTTTTTGAGACAGAATCTTGTTCTGTTACCCAGGCTGGAGTGCGGTGTCACGATGTCAGCTAACTGCAACCTCCGCCTCCCGGGTTTAAGCAATTCTCTGCCTTAGCCTCCTGAGTAGCTTGGATTATAGGTGAGTGCCACCACGCCCGGCTAATTATTTTGTATTTTTAGTAGAGATGGGGTTTTACCATTTTGGCCAGGCTGGTCTTGAACTCCTGAGTTTGTGATCCACCCGACTCAGCCTCCCAAAGTGCTGAGATTATAGGCCCGAGACTATATTATATTCTTTTTTTTTTTTTTTTTTTTTTTACTTTTTAAAAAAATTTTCACCCCCTCTTAATGACTTTCTTTTAACAGCATATATATCTTAACCACCATACCATGCTGCAGATTGTAAGTTACAAGTTATGAGTGTAATTAGGGACTTTTATTTACGAAGGGCAATGAGAGTACATTCAGCAGAGGAATGACATACTAATAATTTTTTTTTTTTTTGAGACAAGGTCTTGCTCTGTCACCCAGGCTGGAATGCAGTGGTGTGATCCTAGCTCACTGCAGCCTTGACCTTGTGAGCTCAAGGAATCCTCCCACCTCAGCCTCCTGAGTAGCTGGTACTACAGGTACCACACCTAGCTGATTTTTTATTTTTTTATTTTTAGTGGAGATAAGGTCTTGCTATATTGCCCAGGCTGGTCTCAAAATACTGGGCTCAAGCGATCTTCCTGCCTCAGCCTCCCAATATGCTGGGATTACAGGCCTTTGAGGAAAACAATCTCTAGTGGCTCACTAGCCTGGGTGACAGAGCAAGACTTCTCAAACAACAACAACAAATTATATAGATATATATCTCACCTTTCTGGATGTAGGTTGGGCTAGAGGAGAGCAAGGTAGATATACAAAGAAGTTAGAGGGCTGTTGCTATATTGTGGGTGAGAATTGTTGGCTTTTTGGACAAGTCAGTGGTAGATTTGGAGAGGAACTGTATTTAGTCACAGATTATTTATGTGATATTCACAAGTTTTGGTGTTAGATTGAAGGTTGGCAATAAGGGAGTGATAATAGTGACAATGACTGGTAGGATTCTGACTTGAGCAACTGGTGGTACTGAAATTGGAAAGATTGGAGGAGGATTAGACTTTGTAAAGATGTTGAACCAGGCTTCAGATAAACCGAAGCTTAAAAGTCTTAAACTATTGAAGTGTAATAAATTACCCAGGGATAGAATCTAGAGTAGGAGTCAGGTGAGGTGGCACATGCCTGTATAGTCCCTGCTACTTGGGAAGCTAAATTGGAAGGATCCCTTGAGCACAGGAGTTGGAGGCGGCAGTAAGCTATTATTATACCACTGCACTGTAGGCCAGATGATAGCACCGTCTTTGAAAAAAAAAAAAAAGGGCTGGGTGCAGTGGCTCAGGCCTGTAATCCCACACTTTGGGAGGCTGAGGCAGGTGGATCATGAGGTCAGGAGTTCAAGACCAGCCCGGCCCAATATCATGAGACCCCTTCTCTACTAAAAATACAAACAATTAGCTGGGTGTGGTGGCACACGCCTGTAGTCCCAGCTACTTGGGTGGCTGAGACAGGAGGGAGGCAGAAGTTTCAGTGAGCCAAGATTGCACCACTAATATAACTCATGCCTGTGATCCCAGCACTTTGGGAGGCTGAGGTGGGTGGATCACTTGAGGTCAGACGTTCGAGACCAACCTGGCTAAAGTGGTGAAACCCTGTCTCTAAAATACCAAATAAAATTACCAAAAATACAAAGTTAGCCTGGCGTGGTGATGCATGCGTGTAGTCTTAGCTACTTGGGAGGCTGAGGCAGGAGACTCACTTGAACCCAGGAGGTAGAGGTTGTAGTGAGCTGAGATTGTGCCATTGCACTCCAGCCTGGGTGACAGAGTCAGACTCCATCTCAAAAAATAAAAAATAATTAAAAATTTAAAATTAAAAAATAAAAGATTTTAGATAAGGAAAAGACAACCTAAGGAATTCCAACATCTGGAAGTCTGGTAGACCAAATCAAATCAGCAAATAAGACTCAGTAGTGGCTTCCAGAGAGGTGGCAGGAATGTGTAGTATAGTAACCTGTAGCAGCTTGTGTCTTGTGTTCATTTTCTTAGTACTGCCTTTTTGAAGGACAAAAGTTTATGAAGTTCAGTTTACCAGATTTTTAAAAATACATCATGCCTTTGCTGTCATATCAAAGAAATTTTGCCTGACCCAAGGTCAGTCACAAAGATTTCCTCCTACATTTTCTTTTAGGAATTTTATAGTTCTATAGCTCTCAAATTTAGATCTGTGATCCACTTGAGTTAATTTTTATATGTGATGTGAGGTAAGGGTCTCAGTTCTTTTCCTTGCAGGTGGATATCCTGTAGTAGATCTGGAGTCAGAAGATTGCATTCAATCCAAGTTCTTCTGTTTACTAGTTTTACAGTCTTAGAACTAAATCACTTTTCAAAGCCTGTTTGCTCATCTATAAAATGTGATTAGTTAAATCTAATGAGATTATTGTCAAAATGAAACAAATGAGACAATAAGTGAAACCACTTAAGCATAGCATATGGCACCTAGTAGGACTAAGGTAGATAAATGTTAGTGGAAATTGAAAAACACTCCCAAGATACCCAAATACTCTTGTTGTTTGTTTCTTTAAATTCATTTCAGTGATTGAATAATACCTAAGCTTTTGGTTTTCAGATGTAATCATTGTAATATTTAATCCCTGGAAATTACCTCTTACCCTTAAAACCTATCAGCTTTAAGCTCTAGGCAGCAAACGCACTGCAGGCATATTTCAGGGAGTTTTGACTTCTTTGGGTTTGCTAACATTTGCTAAATAATCGCCCTTTTGTGTTGAATTTCTTTTTTTTTTTTAATTAAAAAAAGTTTTTTTTAGAGACTGGTTCTCACTCAGTCTCCCAGGCTAGAGTGCAGTGGCGTGATCATAGTTCACTGCAACCTTGAACTTCTGGGCTTAAGCAATCCTCCTGGCTTAGCCTCCCTCATTATGTAGAAGTATTAAAAGCATGGGTTCTACTTTGACAGATGTAGCATAATAATTCATATATAGGAGCTGCTGAGTAGTGAGAAATGATGACTGCATATGTTTTGAAGGTAAAGCTGACAGATTTTGCTGACAGACTGCATGTGTAGGGTTTGAGAGAAAGGAAGGAGTCAAGGATGATAACAAGTTATTAGGCCAAAAATTTGTCATCTCTATTCAATAGCAGATGATCTCTTTAAGGGCTGAGTCAGATCATGTCATTTCTTTCTTTTTTTTTTTTTGAGACAGAGTCTCGCTCTGTTGCCAGGCGCCAGGCTGGAGTTCAGTGGCGCAATCTCGGCTCATTGCAACCTCCACCTCCTGGGTTCAAGCAGTTCTCCTGCCTCAGCCTCCCAAGTAGCTGGGACTACAGGCACGCCACCACGCCCAGCTAATTTTTGTATTTTTTAGTAGAGACGGGGTTTCACCATGTTGGCCAGGATGGTGTCGATTTCCTGACCTCGTGATCCGCCCGCCTCGGCCTCCCAAAGTGCTGGGATTACAGGCGTGAGCCACCGCACCTGGCCAAGATCATGTCATTTCTTAAAACCATTTTGATGTCTTCCTATCTCAAAGTAAAAGCCAAAGTCTTTATAAGTTTACAGGGCCCTGTGTGTAAGTCCTACATGCCCTCTGTCAGTCTGTATACTCATTCAGTTCCAGGAAGCAGGGTTGGGCAAAGGTCTCCATTCTGTTTCTGAAACACAACAAAAATATTTCTATCTCAAGACTGTCGCACTTACTTTTGGCTTGACTAGAATCCCCCCCATTTCCTGGGTATATGATTACTTAGCTAGTTTGCTATATCCTAAGAAATATGATGGTTATCTGTGGAAATTTTAAAGAGCATGAAACCCAGGACAAATTTAAATAAATAACGTGCTATAATTTTTTTTTTTTTTTGTAATGGAGTTTTGCTGTCGTTGCTCAGGCTGAAGTGCAATGATCTTGGTTCACCGCAACTTTGGCCTTCTGGGTTTAAGCGATTCTCTTGGCTTAGCCTCTTGAGTAGCTGGAATGACAGACATGTGCCACCATGCCTGGCTAATTTTGTATTTTTAGTAGAGACGGGGTTTCTCCATGTTGGTTAGGCTGGTCTCGAACGCCTGATCTCAGGTGATCTGCCCGCTTTAGGCTCCCAAAGTGCTGGGATTACAGGTATGAGCCACTGTGGCCAGCCTAATGTGCTATAAATTTTTTTTTTTTTTTTAAAGATGGAGTTTCACCATGATGGCCAGGCTGGTCTTGAACTCCTGACCTCAGGTAATCCACCCACCTTGACCTCCCAAAGTGCTAGAATTACAGGCGTGAGCCACCGCGCCCGGCACTATAAATTTTTAAATAAAATCTTGTGTCGTTAATTTGTAATTTTTTTTAAATTAAAAGGTGGGGTCTTGCCCTGTTGCCAAGGCTGAAATGCAGTTGTATCTTCTTAGCTCACTGTAGCCTCAAGCTCCTGGGCTCAAGCCATCCTCTTTCCTCAGCCTCCCAAAGTGTTGGGATTATAGGCATGAGCCACCACACTCAGCCTATAAATGGTTTTTAATGTTGAGAAATAGTGTTGTAATGTTTAGAAATAAAACAGTCTCTACCCATGTTTAATAAAGATCAGAAAGATAAACAAAAATTTATTGCTGATGAGCAGTCATAGTTGCTTGCCTCTGTTAGGTGCATGGGAGGCTGAAGTGGGAGAATCATTTGAGCTCCAGAGTTCGAGGCTGCAGTGAGCTAAGATGATGTTGCTGCATTTCAGCCTTGGCAACAGAGCAAAACCCAGTCTTAAAAAAAAATTCCTTAGATGAAACAAGTTAGATTCTACTTGTTTTAAGCTAACAATCTGCCTGCATTGTTTAATCTATAACATGGGAATTTTAAATAGGTTTACTTATCTAAAAAGAAAAAGAATTGTTCTTCATTGTTTAAGATCAATTAATTTTCTTACCAAGCTAAAAATCATAACATTCCATTTTCATTTCATTTGTATGTTGTTACACCGCTTTCCTCTGTATATATCATATACATATATTTTCAGCTCTCTGTTTCACTATCCATATTTCACAGGTACCTAAAATTTAATGTACTTATTCCTGAACCCTTTGATTCCCTTTTTTTCCTATCCTGGCATACTTCTAGAATATCGGCCCCATGAAGCAAGGGTTTTTGTCTGTATTTTGTACTGTTGTATCTCCAGTTCTTGATACATAACTCAGTAAATATTTGTTGAGTGAGTCTCCAAGTGGTACCACCATGCCATTTACCATTTGCTCAAGTCTTCAGTTTTTCCTCATCTCTCACATTGTATTGACAAACCTTAACATGTCTCTTAAATCCATTTGTTTTTCTCTGTTTCTAATGTTACCATACTAATCTAGTATGCTAATATTATGACTGGTATTCCAGAATCAGCTTTTGTTCTCTTTCTAATAATCATCCTTTCACAGCAAACAGAGATGTTTCTCAAAATGTAAGCTTGTTTCTTGTTACCGTCCTACTCAGCGCATTTTAATACCTTCTTTTTGTATTTAAATTTTTTTTTTTTTTTTTTTTTTTTTTTTGAGATTGGATCTCAGTCTGTTTCCAGCCTGGAGTGCAGTGGCACCACCATGCCTCAGTACAGCCTTGACCTTCTGGGCTCAAGCAGTCCTCCCACCTCAGCCTTCCAAGTAGCTGGAAACTCTCTAAATAAATAAAAGAAAGAAAGAAAGAAAGTGTGCGCTTAAAGTTCGTAAGACCAAGGACCATATTTGTATTACTCACAACTGTGTCTAAGAGTATGTGTCACAATTCTCAAAACATATTTTGAGACTCTCAGGAACATTTGTTGAATGAATGAAGGAATAGATTAAGAATGATGAGTCCATAAAGGAAATGATGAAAAGATTAGAGAGGTGATAGGAGAGCCAGTAGGATGTATCATAGAAACCAAGAATTTCAAATGTAGCAAATATGCCAAATGTAGCAGAGAGGAATTGTAAGATCGAAACTAAAGGTGATTTTTCTTTTGAGACGGAGTCTAGCTTTATCGTCCAGGCTGAAGTACAGTGGCACGATCTCGGCTCACTGCAACATCCGCCTCCCAGGTTCAAGCATTCTTTTGCCTCAGCCTCCCAAGTAGCTGGGACTACAGGCGCGCACACCACCACACCCAGCTAATTTTTGTATTTTTTTCTTTTTCTTTTTTTTTTTTTCAGTAGAGATGGGGTTTCACCATATTGGTCAGGCCAGTCTTGAACTCTTGACCTTGTGAACCGTCCACTTCGGCCTCCCAAAGTGCTGGGATTACAGCTGTGAGTCGGCCTAAAGATGGTCTTTGGGAAGCAGTAAAGCGTAGTGGTTAAGAGGAGCCAAACAGACCTGACTCTGCCTTTTATTGGCCATTAGCCTGTCTTTTCATCTTTAAAAAGGGAATAATAATAGTAACCACCACATGATGATTGTGAGCCTTAAATGAGGTAATATATGTAAAACATTTGGCATAGAGCTTTGTACATATTAATAACTCAGTAAGTATTTTACTTTTACTGATGCTAAATTCACTGTGTGGACTCATTTGTAGTACTTAAAAATTTTGGTTGATTTTGTATTGTTCTGCTGAATAGTGTTCCATCAAAGCATGCCTATTCCCTTTCTGCCCCTGAAAATAGACTGTTTACATATAAAATGATTTCCAGACATAGTTGCATAGTTGTCTTCCAGAGTAGTTCTGTATCTGAGACCAGATTGCCAACCTCCCCTTCTTTCTTTCTTTCTTTCTTTCTTTCTTTCTCTCTGTCTCTATACATATATATATATATATATATATATATTTTTTTTTTTTTTTTTTTTTTTTTTTTTTGAGATGGACTCTTGCTCTGTTGCCCAGGCTAGAGTGCAGCGGCACGGTCTTGGCTCGCTGCAACATTTGCCTCCTAGGTTCAAGCGATTCTCCTGCCTTAGCCTCTTGAGTAGCTGGGATGACAGGCACCTGCCACCATGCCCAGCCAATTTTTATGTTTTTAGTATAGATGGGGTTTCACCATATTGGCTGGTCTTGAACTCCTGATCTCAGGAGAATCTGTTCGTCCCAGCCTCCCAAAGTGCTGGAATTATAGGCGTGAGCCACCATGCCCAGCCCAGACCACTATATTGATAGCAGTGTATTTAGTTAATTTTTATCAGATCCACTGTTTGTTACTTGGATGTGAGATTAGAATGGCAGGTGTGGGGGTGGATAGAGGTCTTTATTTTATAGAGAATATGTATTTGTGAATTTATAGGTAATTTTTAACATACGGTTAGGTTATCATACTTTGTGTTCATGCAATGCATATGTTCTATTAATCTAATTAGTACTTTTCTTTTTAAGAATATATAATTAGTAATTTTTTTAAAGAGTTTACTTAGTGTTGTAATGATTTGTGCAAAAGTATTTAATGCTGTAGGTACAGTGTTAGTTTCCTTTGAATTTGGACCAGGCTGTTCCACATTGTCCAGAGATGTGAAAACAAATCCCAAAATTGCTTGTGAGGTGAATATTGAATTTGCCTTTTTGAGCAAAGAGATTCTAGTGGTCTTAGGTCTGTGTTTTTCCTTGGAAATATATTTTAAGTTGAATGTATTATAGTAGAAACCAGAATAGGCTGTATAACAACATGGCATCCTTGCCCCTGAATGGAAAACCTAGATTGTTTAGATATTTTCCCAAAAGCTGAAAGAATGAGATTCACAAAGAACATTGCTTTGAAAGTTCAAAAAACAGCATTCTGGCAGCTGCTGTAGGGACTGCTTTTTAAGCAGTTTACATTCAGCAGATAAAAAACACTCTCTTGTGAAGTATCTTCAGAATTTGGGTTTATCTTGACTAGAACCACTTAAATTTGGTATGTGGGGTTTGCCAATCATGATTTTCCAGTTTTACGGCCTAAATGGATGCTCAAAATATGCCTATAAGCATACTGTTCATTTTTCTCCTTGATCATGTTGGAGAAATACAGTATTTCTCTCTTCTCATATATGTTTTTAGGTGGGGGGAATCAATGTTTTCAATTTATTGGTACTCTGTTATTTATGTAATAATAAATAATATATGTCACTTGGATTATGTTTTTTTCTTGTTTTCATTTTTAAAATGAGAATCATGTTTTTCTCAAACCTTTCTCTGTAATGTTTTGAAAGGGAATTAAGTGCAGATAAAAAATGAATTCTTTGGAAAAATGCTGAAATTCTGAATTTATACATACAAATTTTGCAGTTATACATATTAAGACATGGAATTCTTTCATTACAAAAACAAATGTTTGGGAAAATTTAAAATGTGTGCATTTTTTTTTATTGCATTTTATGTTTTGGGGCACATGTGAAGAACATGCAAGATTGTTGCATAGGTACACACGTGGCAGTGTGATTTGCTGCTTTCCTCCAAATGTGTGCATTTGTAATGAATATAAAAGCAATTTTCTTCTTCGCAAATTGTAAAATTTTGTGAGTTTTTTGTCACATATAATTTTTGAAATGGGCTCTCTCTTTATTGCCCAGACTGGAGAGCAGTGGCTCAATTCTGGCTCACTGCAGTCTCAAACTCTTGGGCTCAAGGTATCCTCCAGCTCAGCCTCCAGAGTAGCTAGGCCTACAGGTGTGTCCCACCACTCCCAGCTATTTTTTAAATATTGATTGAGACAGAGTCATTTTGTTGCCTAGGCTGGAGTGTCTCTGGAGTTGCTAGGACTACAGGTGTATGTGCCACCACACAGGGCTTATTGTTTGATTGCCTAGGCTGGAACACAATGCTGTGATCATGGCTCACTGCAGCCTCGACCTTCTAGGCTCAAGTGATCCTCCCACCTCAGCCTCCTGGGTAGCTGCGATGATAGGCACATACCACTATGCCCAGCTAATTTTTTGATTTTTTTTTTTCCAAGACGGAGTCTTTGTCGCTCAGGCTGGTTTGCAGTGGCATAATCTTGGCTCACTGCAGCTTTCGCCTCTTGTGTTCAAACGATTCTCCGGCCTCAGCCTCCTGAGTAGCCGAGATTAAAGGAGCGTGCCACCAGGCTCAGCTAATTTTTGTATTTGTTTTAGTGGAGACAGAGTTTCACCATGTTGATCAGGCTGGTCTCAAACTCCTGACGTCGGCCCACCTCGGCCTCCCAAAGTGCTGGGATTACAATTGTGAGCCACTGCGCCTGGCCTAGAAAGGGGACAATTTAAAGCCAGTAAAACATAACCCACATAAGTCAGGGAATTAATTCAACAACTATTTATTGAACACCTACTATATGCCAGCTACTATTCTACATGCTGGGATATAGCAGTGAACCAAACTGACAAAAGTCTATTTTCTGGTAGGTTCAAATTTCAATGGAAAGATATAGACAACAAATAAATATATTGTACACCAGGTGGTAAGAAGAATATAGAATAAAATAAAACAGGATACTGAGTGTGAGAAGAGGGTGGTGGTGGGATAGGTGTTTTTTTTAGGGAATGCTTCTTATATAAATTTACATTTAGGCAAAGATATGAAGGAAGTGAAAGATCAAGATATGGAATTATCTGGGGGAAGGGTGTTCTATCAAGCCAAATGGTAAGTGCAAAGGTCCCAAGGTAAAGAGTATTTTTGTTGTATTTGAGACATGGGGGAGACTTTTGTGTCTCCTTCTTGGAACTAAGTAAGGAGACTGGTAGGAGATGGAAGAGAGGTAGAAAAGACTTCAGGACAAATTAAATTGGATCTTTAGACCATTGTAAAAATTTTGGCTTTGAGGGAGATAAGAAGCCTATGAGAAAGCGTTTTGAGCAGAGAAGTGACATGATCTGACTCAGGCTTTGAAAGGATCACTCTGCTGTGGAATTGAGAAGACTGGAAGGTTATGAGGGTTGAAGCAAGGAACCAGTTAGAAGCATGTTGCATTTTGCAAGCTATGCATCTGACAAAGGTCTAATATCAGCATCTGTAAGGAACTTAAGCAAATTTACAAGAAAAGAAAACCCCATTAAAAAGTGGGTAAAGGACATGAACAGAAACTTCTTAAAAGAAGACATACGTGCAGCCAACAATCATGAAAAAGGCTCAACATCACTGATTATTCAAGAAATACAAATAATTGATTAGCAATAACCAAAAAAAGAAATACAAATCAAAACCACAATGCGATACCATCTCAAGCCAGTCAGAATGGCTACTATTAAAAAGTAAAAAAATAACAGATGCTGGCGAGGTTGCAGAGAAAAAGGAGTGCTTATACACCGTTGATGGGAGTGTGTAAGTTAGTTCAGCCATTGTGAAAGACAGTGTGGTCATTCCTCAAAGATCTAAAAACAGAAATACCATTTGGACTCAGCAATCCCATTACTGGATATATACCCACAGGAATATAAATCATAGAGACACATGCACTTATATGTTCATTGCAGCACTGTTCATGATAGCAAAGACATGGGGTTAACCTACATGCCCCTACCAGTGAAAGACTAGATAAAGAAAATGTGCTACATATACACCATGGAATATTATGGAGCCACAAAAAAAATGAGATAATGTCCTTTGCAGGATCATGGGTGGAGTGGACACCATTATCTTTGGCAAACTAATGTAGGAACAGAAAACCAAATACTGCATGTTCTCGCTTATAAATGGGAGCTAAATGATGATAACACATGGACACAAAGAGGGAAACAGCACACACTGGGGTCTATTGGAGGGTGGAGAGTGGGAAGAGGGAGAGGATCGGGAAAGAAAACCAATTGGTACTAGACTTAGTACCTGGGTGATGAAATAAACCCCCATGGCACAAGTTTACCTATATAACAAATCTGCACATGTACCCCTGAATTATATATATATTAAAAAAATCAATAAATCGATGGACTTTGAGTTAAGCAGATCACCCTCCATAATGTTGGGGAGGAACTTGGTCCATTCAACTGAAGGCATTAATAGAGCAAAAGATTGACCTCTTCTCAGTAAGAGGCAAGTCTGCCAGCAGATGGCCTTTAGGCTTGAATGAAAACATTGGTTCTTTCTGGGTCTCCAGCCTGCCGCTGACCCACCCTGCAGATTTTGGGACTGGCCAGCTTCCATAATCATGTGAACAATTCCTTTAAATAAATCTCTCTTTTTTTTAAAATCCTATTGAAATAATCCATTCATATATTTATTACCACTTAGATCTGATAGCTGTCAGAGTAATGAGAACTGGTTAGATTCTGCATAAATTTTGAGGGTAAAGCTGACGGACTTTGCTGACCAAATGGACATGAGGGATTTAAGAGAAAAAGCAGTTAAGAATGGGTAGAGATTTTTGGCCTAAATATTTCTGATTGGAATTACCATATATTGAAATGAAACCTGTAGGGAGAATAGATTTGGGGCAGTGGGCAAAGATAAATTGATTTTAAACATGTTAAGTGCGTATTTATTACACATCTAGTCAGTGTGTCAAGCATTTAGATATGTGAATCTGAAGTTCCAGAAAGAGGTGTCAGCTAGTCTCTTTCTGAAGATAGAAATTTGTGAATCATCAATATTAGATGAGATTTAAAGCTGTAAGACTGGATCTGGTCCTTTAGGAACTGCGTGTAAATAGAAAAAGGAAGAGGTCCAGGTACCCCGCGTCACTCTAGTATTTAAAGGTCATCGAGAAAGGAAGGAACCTGCAAAGAAGACTGAGAGTGACTAGCTAGTGAGGAAGAACAATCGAGAGGCATCCCAGAGCCGGGCACAGTGGCTTGTGCCTGTCATCCCAGCTACTCAGGAGTCTGAGGTTGGAAGATCGCTTGAGGCCAGCACTTCAAGACCAGCCTGGGAAGCCTAGTGAGACCCTGTCTCTAAAACAGTGAAAAAAAATTGGGTGTGGTGGCACATGCCTGTATTTCTAGCCACTTGGAATAGCTACTTGGGGTCTGAGGCAGGAGAATCACTTGAGCCCAGGATTTTGAGGCTGCAGTGAGCTATGATTGTGTCAGTGTGCTCTAGCCAGGGTGACAGAGAGAGACCTTGACTCAAAAAAAAAAAAAAAGATATTCCATAAGTCAAGTGAAGTAGCGAGGGAGCTGTTTAGCTGTGCCAAATTCTGTTGATAGGTCAAGTAAGATGAGAGGACTGAAATTGATCATTCTAATTAGCAATGTGGAGATTTTGATTTCCTTGAGTATCAGTTTCTGTGGAGGGGTGGCAGTGAAAGTATGATCAATATGTTCAAGAGAGAAAAAAAAGTGAGGATTGGAGGTCAGGGAGAACAGACAATTCTAACAAGTTTATTGTGAAGAGGAACAGAGAAATGGGAAGATGGTGGAGGATGTGGAGTCAAGAAGAATTTTATTTTATTTTTTTGAGATGGAGGAGTCTCATTCTGTCATCCAGGCTGGAGTACAATGGCACAGTTTTGGCTTACTGCAACCTCTGCCTCCCTGGTTCAAGGAATTCTGTCTCAGCCTCCCAAGTAGCTGGGATTACAGGCGCGTACCACCACACCTGGGTAATTTTTTACATTTTTGGTAGAGACAGGGTTTCACCATGTTGGCCAGGCTGGTCTTGAACTCCTGACCTCAAGTGATCACCCACTTTGGACTCCCAGAGTGCTGGGATTAGAGGTGTGTGCCACTGCACCCAGCCAAGAGGAATTTTCTTCCATGAGAGATACTGTAGTATGTTTTTGTTTTCAGGCATATTGGCATTATTCAGAGGAAATGTGAGAAATGGATGATGTGTGAGAGAAAAGAGATAGTTGCCTAAATGAAGAGGTTGAAAAGGAGAGATTGTTTATATATTGTGATAGGAAGGCAGGCAGAATCTATAGGAACAGACACAGGTAGGAAGGTAGGTAGATATGTGGTGGGCACTTGTGGCAGTTTTCTTCTGTTACTGCTTCCTATCTGACTACTGCTGTGATCAGATAAGAAGCAAAGTTAGGGAGAATGAAGAAAGGGGAGATGGGATGAAATAGTTTTCTAGGACAGTGTTAAAGTGATTGGGTTAAGGAAGTGTATTGGTAGCAACAAGGGTCCGCTCAAAGTTAGTGGTCAGGAATATAAAGTGAGGTGATTGAACATGATTGTTTTTCTTTGACCAGCTTTGATGGTACAGAGACAGAAGATGTATAAAATATGGTTTGGAAGTATGTTACTGGTGAAATTAGGATATTTTATTAAATTTACAGAAAACCACCTATATAAAATATAATAAACAGTATTAGGAAAAAACGTATAGTTTTCTCATTGTAACACAAGATAAAGTTATGTAAAACAGGAAGAAAAAGACATTTGCTACATGCCAATTATTGTATTAGAAGCTACAGGGACCTTAAAATTCACTCATTAATTTATTCAGCTATTTATTGGGTATTAAAATTTGTGCTATTCATTGTTTCAGGTGCTGGGGATACAGTGGTGAGCAAGCCAGAAGAGGTTCCTACCCTCATGAAGCTTATATTTTAATTATACAGTTGGTCTTCCCTATCTGTGGTTCCACACCCACAGATTCAACCAACTGCGGATGAAAAGTGTTAGAAAAAAATTAAAAATAACAATACAATAATAAAAAATAATACAAAATTAAAAAATACAGTGTAATAACTATTTATATATCATTTACGTTATGTTAGGTATTATAAGTAATCCAGAGATGATTTCAAGTATACGGGAGAATGTGTGTAGGCTGTATGCAAATACGACACCATTTTATATGAGCGACTTGAGTATCCTCAGATTTTGGTATCTGAGGGGGCGGGATTCCCAGGAGGTGGGGTCCTGGAACCAATCCCCTGCTGATACTGAGGAAGGGGTATACTGTTGAGGGGTATAGCTGACAAATAGAGAACAAGAAAAAAAGTTAATTGCCCTAATTGTGATCTTATATGGATCATAAATATTCAGGGATGGATCAGGTCAGTGCAAGCTTAAATATAGGTCTGAGAACTTAGGTACAGAATCCATTATCCAAAAGGTTTGGTGCTGTAAATTTTTTTTTCTTTTTTAAAAAAATTCTCTGCATGTGTTACAAATGTTTTCCTTTTTTCCATTTTTTTTTTTTTTGGCTTTTAGAAATGTGGATTGTGTGAACTGGCACTGTGGTTTTTGGGAGTAGTAGCATCCCTTAATCACTTAATCAAGCCCATTAATATGTTTGCGTTGTAATTTATCATTATTCGCAGAAATTATGGTGATTAAGACTAAAATGGGTCCATGTCAAGTTTTATCACTAGGTTTTGAAAAAACTTGGATTTCAGAGTTTTTTGGATTTCAGGATTGTGAGCCCATCATGGAGAAGATAGGACTTTGTACTCTTTATTTTTTTGAAAGAGTTAATTTTTTTAATTTACTACTTTTTTTTTTTGAGAAGAGTTTCCCTCTGTCACTCAGGCTGGAGTGCAGTGGTGCGATCTCAGCTCACTGCAGCCTCCACTTCCTGGGTTCAAGTGAGTCTCCTGCCTCAGCCTCCCAAGTAGCTGGGACTACAGGCGCAAGCCACTATGCCCGGCTACAGAGCAAGACCCTGTCTCAAAAATTTTACTTTTTGTGAGTCTCGCTTTGTGACTAGGCTGGTGTCCAGTGGCATGAACATGGCTCACTGCAGCCTCAATCTCGTAGGCTCAAGCCATCTCCTTGCCTCATTTTCTTGAGCAGCTGGGACTATAGGCATGCACTACCACGCTAGGCTAATGTTTTGATTTTTTTGTAGAGACAGGGTCTTGCTCTGTTTCCTAGACTGGTCTCAAACTCAAGCTCACATGATCCTCCCATCTTAGGCTTCCAAAGTGCTGGTAATACAGGTGTGAACCACCATGCCCAGCCAGGATTTGTACTTTTAAAATTATTTTTTATTTATTTTTATAAAACACTTGGGTTATTTTAATTTTTATACACATTTATTTTTCCCCCACTTTCTTAATTTTATATATATGTGTGTGTGTGTATGTGTGTGTGTGTGTGTGTGTGTGTGTGTGTGTGTGTGTGTGTGTATTTGAGACAGTGTCTTGCTCTGTTGCCCATGCTAGAGTGTAGTGGTGCAATCGTGGCTTAGTGTAACCTCAACCTCCTGGGCTCAAGCCATCTTCCCACCTCAGCCTCCTGAGTAGCTGGGACTGTAGGGGTGCAACACCACACACCTGGCTAATTTTTTAATTTTTGTAGAGATGAGGTCTCAGTATGTTACCCAGGCTGATTTTGAACTCCTGAGCTCAAGTGATCCTCCCACTTTAGTCTCCCAAAGTGCTGGGATTGTAGGATGAGCCAATGTGCGCAGCTGACTTTGTACTTATAAAGGGAGAGTTTGTATGTTTATATGACACATAAGCAGAAATGAACATGATTTGTTAGGGACAGTAAAGAAAACTGAATTGACTAAACCATAGTGGGTTTGTGTTGGGAAGTAAAGACAAGTTTGAATAGAGGAGAGTGAGATTATTAAAAATCCTCGAATGCCATTGTGAAATGTTAATATATGAAGTGGTAGACAACAAGAATCATCAGAGTGAAATGATTGGAAGATTAGTTTCCAGCTGTTTATATGATTCAATGGAGCAATAACGAGCTAAGGAGTTACCCAATCGGCTAATATTTGTTGAGTACTTAAAACACTGCTGCTGCTCCTCTTATTGCTAAATTATTGGTACCCTTTTTTTTTTTTCCTTGCTCTCTCTCCCAGGCTGGAGTGCAGTGGCATGATTTTGGCTCACTGCAACCTCCACCTCCCAAGTGATCGTCATCCCACAGCCTTCTGAGTAGCTGGGATTACAGGCGCCTGTCACCACATCCCTCTGATTTTAGCATTTTTTAGTAAAGACGGGGTTTTGACACGTTGACCAGACTGGTCTCGAACTCATGACCTTAAGTGATCCATCTGCCTCTGCCTCGCAAAGTGCTGGGATTACAGGCATGAGCTACCACACCCGGCTGGCACCTCACTATGTGCCAGTCATTGGGTGAAGTATTTTACTTAAAATCCTTGTAGATGTTATAAGGCAACTATTCCCCCCATCCCCGAGACAGGGTCTTGCTCTGTTGCCCAGGCTGGAGTGCAAGTGGCATAATCACAGTTCACTGCAGCCTCAATCTTCAAGGCTCAAGTCATCTTCCCACCTCAGTCTCCTGAGTAGCTGGGACTACAGCTGTGTGCCGGCACACCTTGCTAATCTTTGTATTTTTTGTGGAGACAGGGTTTTTCCATGTTGCCCAGTGGTCTCAAACTCCTGGGCTCAAAGAGTCCACCTGTGTCAAAGAGTCCACTGTCTCAGCCCCTGAAAGTACTGGGATTATAAGTGTGAGCCACCGTGACTGGCCAAGAATCTTATACTCTTGTTGGAATGAAAAGTCTCAGGGAACGTAATTCAAAATATTCTACTTAATAAAATAAACGTTCTATGGGATAAGATGTTGTCCTTTTTCCAGATGCTAGTCCTAGATCTTGAGTCAGACATATGCTTGACATGAAGACTGGTCTGTCAATCTTCAAGAATACTGACTTGTTTTATTTTGGTTTTATTAATATATTCACTAGTCTCCGGCAGGGCACAGTGGCTCACACCTGTAATCCAAGGACTTTGGGAGGCCAGGGTGGGTGGATCACCTGAGATCAGTAGTTGAGACCAGCTTGGCCAACATGGTGAAACTCTGTCTCTACTAAAAATACAAAAATTAACTGGGTGTTGTGGCGTACGCCTGTAATCCCAGCTACTCTGGAGGCTGAAGCAGGAGAATGTCTTGAACCCAGGAGATGGAGGTTGCAGTGAGCCAACATGGTGCCACCGTATTCCAGCCTGGGATCAAAGCGTGACTCCATTCCAAAACAAACAAATTCACTAGTCTCCCTAATGATTATAGGGTAATCTGGTTTCCTGAGGCTCTTTATATTCAAAATGGAGATGCCTTGTGGAGATTCTCAGATGTATCACCTATCGTAAAATAATAAATTGGCACACTAGTTTTATTTTTTATTTTATTTTATTTTTTTTTTTAGAGATGGTGTCTTGCTATGTTGCCCAGGCTAGGGTGCAGTGGCTATTCACAGACGCGATCCCACTACTGATCAGCATGGGAGTTTTGACATGCTCTGTTTCCGATCTGGGCCGGTTCACCCCTTCTTAGGCAATCTGGTGGTCCCCTGCTCCCAGAAGGTCACCATATTGATGCTGAACTTAGTGCAGACACCTAATCGGCATAGCGCACTACAGCCCAGAACTCCTGGGCTCAAGCAATCCTCCTACCTCAGCCTCCCGAGTAGCTGGGACTACAGGCACGTGCCACCATGCCCGGTGGCACACTAGTTTTAAAACATTTGTTGTGTACTTGGAGAATTGACATGTGCCAACTGAGTATTTGCTGTTAGGAAAACTTGTAAAAATAAATTTCTGATTTTTAAAGTTCTTAAAAGTGATTAATCATTTGTATAATTATTAATGTTTGCCCTTCCCACTAGAGTATAAACCTTAAAATTTAGGAACTGGGTTCATTTTGTGGAATACTGTATTTTCAGGGTGTAGCACAATGCCTGGCACATGATAGGAGTTTGGAAATATATTTTGAATGGACAAGTGAATGAATTCAGAGTTGAATTGTATGCTAGCAACAGAGATAATTCCTGAGTAAGTTTCTGAATAAGAGAGTCCTAACCTCAAAAAGCCTGATAATCTCTTCTAAAAGGTTGGAACACCGAAATCAGCCTAAGAGATAATTTAAAAAGAATTTTTTTATAGGTACATAGCATGTATACATATTTATGAAGGGGATGAGATATATTGATGCAGGCATGCAATGTATAATAATCACATCATAGTCAATGGAGTATCAAAAAAACATTTTTTACCTTCAGTAAAACTGTAGGAAGTAAAAGTGTACTTCAGCAGAAGTGTAGAGAATATATTCTTTTAAAACTGAGGAGTTTGAAAATATATGAAGTTATTTTTATTTTAGGCAATGTTTGTTTGACCGTAAGTTGCAGAAGCGTCTTGGTGATTCTTGGTGATTTGCACCATACTGCTTAGCTTGTCTATGATGTCTGTAGAATGATAAACTTATTCTGAATTTTAAATTTTTTTAATATAAATAAATGGATTTAAATCTATTTTGAATTAACATTTTCATTTAACTATGATTTTTTTTTTTGGGTAGTTGACCTCCTTTTTGTCTTCCCCTTATATCTGAATTACTCATGTTAATCAATAATTTCCTCTTTTCTGATAAATTTTTGTTATGGTCTGTTCTGCAGAGAAAGATGCTGGTTTCAAGTTTTGGAGATCCCTGTTTTTTATGGAACACAGTTCTGTAAAATTTTCATAAGATTCCTTGGCAATAACATACGCTTGTGATGGACCCTAGAAATACTGCTATGTTAGGATTGGGTTCTGATTCCGAAGGTTTTTCAAGAAAGAGTCCTTCTGCCATCAGTACTGGCACACTGGTCAGTAAGAGAGAAGTAGAGCTAGAAAAAAACACAAAGGAGGAAGAGGACCTTCGTAAACGGAATCGAGAAAGAAACATCGAAGCTGGCAAAGATGGCGGTTTGACTGATGCACAGCAACAGTTTTCAGTAAAAGAAACAAACTTTTCAGAGGGAAATTTGAAATTGAAAATTGGCCTCCAGGCCAAGAGAACTAAAAAACCTCCAAAGAACCTGGAGAACTATGTATGTCGACCTGCCATAAAAGCAACTATCAAGCACCCAAGGAAAGCACTTAAAAGTGGAAAGATGACGGATGAAAAGAATGAACACTGTCCTTCAAAACGAGTAAGTAGAATTCCTAACAATATGTGGTAATTGATAATATTTTCATTTCCATGTTAATTTTTATCTATCCTACATACATATCCCAGTAGTTTGATTTTAATCTTTCTGTGTTATTTCCAGATACTTTGTTTTGTCAGTCTTAAAATAAGCCTGAGGCTTGTCAAAGATGTAAGTTAATAATATAACCACGTATGTATTTGTACTTGTAAAATTATGAAAATTTTGGTTTTTTTGAGATGCAATTTTGCTCTTGTCACCCAGGCTGGAGTGCAGTGGTGTGATCTCAGCTCACAGCAACCTCTACCTCCTGGGTTCAAGCAGTTCTTCTGCCTCAGTCTCCTAAGTAGCTGGGATTACAGGCACCCACCACACGTGGCTAATTTTGAATTTTTAGTAGAAACGGGTTTCACCATGTTGGCCATGCTGGTCTCAAACTCCTGACCTCAGGTGATCTGCCTGCCTCTGCCTCCCAAAGTGCTGGGATTACAGGTGTGAATCACCGTGCCCAGCTGAAAAATGTTTTAAATGGGGGTATGCTCACCATTGTTGCTTCTAAAGTGGCATAGTGGAAAGAATATTGGATTTGTAATAGTTAGAAAACGTAGATTTGAACCTTATCTTCCTATTTACTAACAGACTATGGACAAATTAGCAGAGAAGGAACTGAGGATCAAAAGATGTTAAAACTACCTACCTTCCAGGATGGTTGAAAGGATCAGATTTACTAACATATGTTGAAAGCTTTTGTTAAATGATTTATTCTGTAAAGTATTAATTCCTATTATTGTTCTTCCTAAGCTAGACAATATATTAAAAATGTTCCAGCTGGTGCAGTGGCTCACTTCCGTAATCCCAGCACTTTGGGAGGCCAAGGCTGGCAGATCACCTGAGGTCAGGAGTTCGAGACCAGCCTGGCCAACACGGCAAAACCCCGTCTCTACTGAAAATACAAAAATTAGCCAGGTGTAGTGGTGTGCACCTGTAATCCAGCTACTTGGGAGGCTGAGGCAGGAGAATCACTTGAACTCGGGAGGTGGAGGTTGCAGTGAACTGAGATCACACCACTGCACTCCAGCCTGGGCAAAGGAACAAGACTCTGTCTCAAAAAAACCAAAACAAAACAAAACAGTCCCCCCACTTTCCTGCCAGCTATCCAAATTAATGGCTAATTTTTCTTAACTCTGTTTACCTCTGTCTAGTAAAGATATTAATTTTCTGTTGGATCATGTGTTGACTACAAGTTTAGTCACTTTATACAATATTTAATTTTATACTGCTGGCACCATGTGTGCCCATATACTGATTTAAATAGTATGCATACAAAACCAAAGTAATCGCAGAAAGAGTTGGCTTAACATTTTGACTAAAGTTTTGGAATATCCCTGACTGTATGAAGTGACTTGATTTTTACTGTTAATTCTTTATCATCATATTCATTTGGTTTTTACCTTTCCAGTTTTCAGAAAACAGTGTAGGAGGTTCTTTGTTGTTTTTCAAATTGCTAGTTCTTGAAAAAATTTAACTGGATAAATTGGTTAACCTATCCTGAGCTTTCCCTCATCTTGGAAATGAAGATAACTATTCCATTTGATCTCAGGAATTTTCCTAAGATTGAAAAAGATATTTATCTAGACCTTTTTACTTGAAATGTTGTTGGAGCTTATTTTGCACAAGTAACTTGTAAAGATCTCCAGGATGATTGTCTTTGTTAATCTTTCTGTAGTGTTACATTATTTTATTTATTTATTTTTTTGAGATGGAGTCTCATTCTGTCACCCAGGCTGGAATGCAGTGGCACCATCTTAGCTCACTTCAACCTCCACCTCCTGGGTTTAAGCGATTCTCCTGCCTCAGCCTCCCAAGTAGTTAGGACTACAGGCACGTGCCGCTATGCCTGGGTGATTTTTGTATTTTTAGTAGAGATGAGGTTTCATCAGGTTGGCCAGGCAGGTCTCGAACTCCTGGCCTCAAGTAATCCGCTCACCTCGGCTTCCCAAAGTGCTGGGATTACAGGTGTGAACCACTTCGCCCAGCCTCTATAGTGTTATTTTAAATAGTCAGTGATGAGGTTTTGTACTCAAAAATTTCACCTTCAGTACTTAACTTTACACTCAATATATAAGTAGGTTATATACCATATCCTCTTTATGGTACAGTGCAGTCTGTGGTTTCTGAGGGAAGATATCTGTTTAATTTCAAAACTGCTAGTGGATGGTTGGATGTTTATATTTTCAACAATTTGTAGATAGGAGTTTGAATATGTTACTCTCCTCTGAATTAGTTCTCCAAAATAACGAAAAGAGTATAGGCAATGGAGTCAGAGCCAATTTCAAATCCTGGCTTAATAGCTTTGTACTTTCAAATAAGTTTGTCTTACTGGGCCTTGGTTTTCTTATTAATAAGGTAGGACTGTATTAGTACTGATCTTAAGTGGATATTTTGAGAATTAATTTTAAATATAGTTATCTTGGAAGTGATAGGTCCTTGTGTATGTTCTCTCTTCTCTATTACCGTCTAAGGTAGGGCTTTACCACCTGGGAACTCTAGAAGGATATGGGGGATTGTGGTTGCCCTTAGAATATGATACTACGTGTAGAACTTTGTGTTTGTTGGAATGCAGTTTTATATAGCTCTCATTTTATATGGTTATTTTATATAGCTGTTTTCAGAAGGGGTCATGGTACCGAAAAGATTAAACATCATTGGCTAAAGAGGAAAAGATAGACTGTTATGAGTTATGTTGGTAGTCAAAGAAAGCTTGGGGTTTGTGTTTTAAAGCAAAGCTTTGCCAAACAACCAAAATTTCCCCCCACCTCAGTTTTTAAAAGCAGTTGGTCTTTTTGTCTATGTTGTTGAGAGCAAAGTTAGGCCTTAAATTTCTGGTAAAAACATACAATGTGGATCACATACTTTACCTTTTAATAGAATTTTTCATTTAACAATAAAGGTCAAAATATAAGGCCCTCGGAAAAAATATATAAATTATTTGCTGTCATGGTAGCACCTGAATGATTATGTTAATTATGCAGTTTTTAAAGGCAAAACCCAAGTTGTTTCATAAATGCAGTTTTCACTTTCTTGAATTATGTGACATATTCTTAAATTTATAGTAGTCATAGACTCTATTATTTAGAGTAATTTAGACATGTCGTTGATATTTTTTAAGACTTTTTTTTTTTTTTTTTGAAGACAGTTTTACTCTTGTTGCCCAGGCTGGAGCACAGTGGCACCATCTTGGCTCACTGCAACCTCTGCCTCCTGGGTTCAAGTGATTCTCCTGTCTAAGCCTCCTGAGTAGCTGGGATTACAGGCATGTGCCACCACGCCCAGCTAATTTTTGTATTTTCAGTAGAGATGAGGTTTCACCATGTTGGCCAGGCTGGTCTCCAACTCCTGACCTCAGGTGATCCACCCACCTTGGCCTCCCAAAGTGCTGGAATTACTGGCGTGAGCCACCGAGCACAGCCAAAATCGTTTATTTCTAAACCTTTTTCATTATCCCAAATTAAAACTCAGTAACCATTAAACAATATCTTCCATTTCTTCTGTCCCCAGTGACTGGTAATACCTAATGTACTTGCTGGGTGCGGTGGCTCATGCCTGTAATCCCAGCACTTTGGGAGGCTGAGGTGGGAGGATCACCTGAGGTCAGGAGTTCGAGACCAGCCTGGCCAACATGATGAAACCCCGTCTTGACTAAAAATACAAAAAATTTGCTGGCTATAGTGGTGGGTGCCTGTGATCCCAGCTACTCGGGAAGCTGAGGCAGGAGAATAGCTTGAATCCAGAAAGCAGAGGTTGCAGTGAGACGAGGTTGCACCATTGCACTCTATCCTGGGCAACAACAGCAAAACTCCATCTCAAAAAAAAAAAAAAAAAAAAAAATCTAACGTGCTTTTAGCATCTGTAAATTTGCTTTTAGCATCTGTAAATTTGCCTATTCTAGCTAACTCATATAGGTGTAGTCATACAATATTTTTCCTTTTGTGTCTGGCTTATTTCATTTACCATGATGTTCTCAAGGTGAAACTATATTGTAGCATGTGCTAGAACTTCATCCTGTTTCAGGGGTGAATAATCCATAGAATGGATATACCACTATTCCTTTCCTTCCTTCCTTTCCTCCCCTCCCCTCCCCTCGCTTTCCCTCCTTTCCTTCCACTATTCCTTTCCTTCCTTCCTTTCCTTTCTTCCCCTCCCCTCCCCTCCCTTCCCCTCCCCTCACCTCCTTTCCCCTCTCTTTTCTTCCTTTCCTTCTTTCTCTCCTCTCCTCCCCTCCCCCCTCCCCCCTTCCCTCCCCTCCCCTCCATCTTCTTTTTTTATTTCTTTATTTCGCTCTTCTTACCCAGGCTGATCCCAGTTCAAATGATTCGCCTGCCTCAGCCTCCTGTGTAGCTGGGATTACAAGCATGTGCCACCACACTTGGCTAATTTTTGTATTTTTTAATAGAGACGAGGTTTCTCCATGTTGGTCAGGCTGGTCTCAAACTCTGGACCTCGGGTGATCTGCCCACGTCTGCCTCCCAATGTGTGGGGATTACAGGCATGTGCTACTGTGCTTGGCCACCACTTTATTTTTATTTATTTATTTATTTATATCTTTTTGTAGAGACAGGGTTTCACCCTGTTAGCCAGGATGGTCTCGATCTATTGACCTAATGATCCGCCCGCCTCAGCCTCCCAAAGTGCTGGGATTACAGGTGTGAGCCACCACGCCCAGCTTCACCACTTTATTTTTTATTCATTCATCTATTGATGGAGTCTTGGTTCATATCCAATGTTTGGCTCTTGTGAATAATGCTACAGTGAATGTTGCCACACAATTATCTGTTCAAGTTCCTGCTTTGAATTTTTGGGTATGTACTTGGGAATATAATCGCTGGGTCATATGGTAATTAATTAGCTCTTTCAGGAACTGTACACTTTTTCGGTGGCTTTACTTTACTATTTCATATGCCACCAGCAATGCATGAATTTTCTGATTTCTGTGAATCTTCATGAGGTTTTCTTAATTAATTCTTCCCTCTCTCCCTCCCTCTCCCCCCTCCCCATCTTCCCCTCTTCTTCTCTCCCCTTCTCCCCCTTTTCTTAAGTTGTAGCACACTGGTTTTTGATTTGCATTTTCTTAAGACTAATGATGTTGATCAGTTTTTCATGTGCTTATCGGTCATTTGTGTATCTTCTTTGAAGAAATGTTTGTTCAAATCATTTGAGTACTTTTGAATTGTGTTTTTGTTGTTGAATGTCCAGGTTCTTTATTTAATCTGTATGTAGGATTTTAAATATATTTTCTCTCATTCTGTGAATAGTCTTTTCATTTTCTTTTGTGTCCTCTGATGCAAAAAATATTTTCAGTTTTGATGAAAACTGGGTGCAGTTTTTTCCTTTATTGCCTGTATTTTTAGTGTCATAGCCTAGAAATCACTGCCAAATCCAATGTTGTGAAAGTCTTTCCCCTATGTTTTCCTAAGGGCTTTATCATTTTAGCTCTTACGTTTAGGTCTGTAATCCATTTTTTGTTTAAGTTTTGTATATGGTTTAAAGTAAGAGTCCAGCTTCATTCCTTTGCATGTGGATATTCAGTTTTTTCAGAATTATTTCTTGAAGAGAGTATCCTTTCTTCATTGAATGCTTTTGGCACCTGAGTTTAAAAAAAGAAATTAGTGGCCGGGCGCGGTGGCTCACACCTGTAATCCTAGCACTTTGGGAGGCCAAGGTGGGCGGATCACGAGGTCAGGAGTTCAAGGCCAGCCTGACCCACATGGCGAAACCCCGTCTCTACTAAAAATACAAAAATTAACTGGGCTTGGTGGCGCACGCCTGTAATCCCAGCTACTCAGGAGGCTGAGGCAGGAGAATCATTTGAAACTGGGAGGCGGAAGTTGCAGTGAGCCAAGATTACGCCACTGCACTCCAGCCTGGGCAACAGAGTGAGACTCCATTTCAACAAAAAGAAATTAGTGACCATATATGTGATTTCAGGACTCTCTTTCATTCTGTTACATTGGTCTATATGTCTGTCTTTCTGCCAGTACCACACTGTTTTCATTAGTGTAGCTTTGTAGTTCATGTTTGTTGTTTGTTTGTTTGTTTGAGATGGAGTCTCACTCTGTCGCCCAGGCTGGAGTACAGTGGTATGATCTTGGCTCGAGACCGCAGCCTCCACCTGCTGGATTCAAGTGATTGTCCTGCCTCCTGCCTCAGCCTCCTGAGTAGCTGAGATTACAGATGCCTCGTACCATGCCTGGCTGATTTTTGTATTTTTAGTAGAGACAGTGTTTCGCCATGTTGGTGAGGCTGGTCTTAAACTCCTCAGCTCAAGTGATATGCCTGCCTCTCAGCCTCCCAAAGTGCTGGGATTATAGGTGTGAGCCACTGGGCCCATCCTGTTTGTTTGTTTTTAAAGAGACAGGTTTTTGCTCTGCCACCCAGGCTAGGCTGCTCACTGCAGCCTCAAACTCCTGGGCTCAAGTGATTCTCTTGCCTTGGCCTCCCAAAGTGATGGAATTACAGTTGTGAGCCACCATGCCTGGCCTGTAGTAAGTTGAAATCAGGAAGTGTGAGTCTTGCAACTTTGTTCTTTTTCAAAATTGTTTTGGGTATTTGGGGTTCTTTCAATTCCATTTGGATTTTAGGATGGGATTTTCTGTTTCTGGAAACAACAGTGGTGGAATTTTGATAGAGATTACATTGAATCTGCAGATCATTTTAGGTAGTATTTTCATCGTAATATGAAGTCCTGAAATCCATGAATGTGGGATGTCTTTTGTTTATTTAAGATTTCTTTAATTTCTTTCAGCAATATTTTGTAAAATTTTTGGTGTTCAAGCCTTTTACTGCCTTAAATTTATTCCTGTGTATTTATTTTTTGTTGCTATTGCAAATTGCATCAAATTTGCAGAATTGTTTTAAATTTATTTTTCAGATTGCTCATTGTAAATATATAGAAATACACTAATTTTTAAATTATTATTTTTAATTGTTTTTTAGAGACAGGGTCTTGTTCTGCCGCCCATGCTGGAGGGCAGTGGCATAATCATAGCTCATTGTATCCCCAAATTCCTGGACTGAAGCAGTCTTCCTGCCTCAGCCTCCTTTTGTTTAATAAAGGAAAAAAATTATTTTTGTAGAGATGGGGTCTTCCTGTTTTGCCAAGCTGGTCTTGAACTTCTGACCTCAAGTGATCCTCCTTCCTTGGCCTCCCAAAGTCCTGGGATTACAGGTGTGAGCCACTGTGTTGGCCACAACTGATTTTGGCATGTAGCTTTTGTATCCTGCAACTTTGCTGAATTTATTTATTAGCTTGAGCAATTTGTTAATGCTTTAGGGTTTTCTACATATAAAATTGTGTCATCTGCCAACAGAGATAATTCAGTATTTTAGTGTATGCCTCAGGTATTTCTTAGATTCTAGCAGATTTGGGAAATACTGCTTTTACTTAGTGTGAAATGAGTGTGGATTATTTTCTGTTCAGTGAGTTAGCTACTGAAAATAGTGTTTTTTGTCTCCTGAAATACTACATATAATTTTTTTAATGATTTTAAAATTATAAACTCCCAATGGCCATAGATTATATACAATATTTTGAATGGGGTCAAGCAACCTCTTTAGTGGTCCTTACAGGTAGAACTTAAACAGTAAGTAAACTGAAAGTAATAGACACTGGTACTGTAGCAGGAAGACAATAAAATAATAGGAAAACGGAAAGATAGAAGGCAGTGTAAGAAACAACAGCAAAGGATGAAGATAAAGTGACATCAGGTTACCTCAAAGGATAAAGTTTTCTGTCCATAATCCATGCTAGTATAGTATGTAGGCTAATGTCTGAGTTATATTGATATATATGTATAAATAGGTTGATGCAAAAGTAATTGCAGTTTTATACCATCAATCTTCTTCTTCTTTTTTTTTTTTGGAGACAGAGTCTCCTTTTGTTGCCCAGGCTGGAGTGCAGTGCCGTAGTCTCAGCTCACTGCAGCCTCTGCCTCCTGGGTTAAGCCAATTCTTCTGCCTCAGCTTCCTGAGTAGCTGGGATTGCAGGTGCTCGCCACTACACCTGGCTAATTTTTATATTTTTAGTAGAGACAGGGTTTCACCATCCGTGCCAGGCTGGTCTTGAGCTCCTGACCTCAGG